>PVIR01007395.1:7759-27322 GCA_004026965.1 Petromus typicus
GTGTGGAGACTCACGCCCAGCAGCAACCAGTACCACATACCACAGTGCCGGGCGTGGTGGCTCACGCCTGTAATCCCAGCACTCGGGAGGCAGAGGCAGGAGGATTGCTGTGATGAGTTTGAGGCTGAGCTCAGGGCCAGCCTGAACTACAAAGTGAGACCCTGTCTCAAAAAACCTAAAAAAAAAAAAAAAAAAAATTTCTATACTTAAAAAAAAAAAAACCAAAAAGACATTGACTAAGGTGAGAATAAAATGCAGGTTTAGGGCTGGGGATTTAGCTCAGTGGTTCCAGAGTCTGCCTGGCAAGCACAAAGTCCCACAGTTCCATCCTTGGTAACCACATCCACCATGCTGGGCATGGTGGTTAATGCCTATACACACAGCATTCGGGAGGTGGAGGCAAGAGGATTGCTGTGAGTTTGAGGCTGACTTGGGCTACATAGTGAGTTTAGGGCCAGCATGAACTACAAAGGGAAACCCTTTCTCAAAAAAAAAAAAAGTAAGTGTATTATAAGAAAAAGTACAGCTTACTGCCCTGTTGGAAATCCAACCCTGGGAAGGAAACAGCCGTAGCTAGTAAAGGCCAACAAAGTTGGCAGTTCCACAAAGAACCTGGGAAAGGAGACATTTCACCTTCATGAAGTCTCAAAGAAATGTTTTTAATTAATTGGTTATTTTCAGGAAAGTTTAGAGACTCTGGACTAGAGAGAGTTACTATGCAGGTGTGAATTTGGAATTTTAGGTGAGCTCTAAGTCAGACCTGTTGCCAGATTTGTTTAGTTTTATCCATTTTTCCCATGTATCCCACTTTGTTCTACAAACTATAGCATCTTGTTCCTGTAATAACCTCATTGACTCTCACCTTTATTGCCAAAATCACAGCTTTTTTCTGGAGCTGCTACTTCAAAGTATTACCCGATTGCTCCCTACCTCACAAGCACTAAGCTATCATGACAGTTGATCTGGTAACTAAGGTAGCTATTAAATCACTAATAGTGGAGAGTATATGAAGCATGGATGCAGTAGATGAAGAGATGATTCATGTCTTGGAAAAATCGAACATATTACTTAAAACAGCACACAATTTGAAACCTTCAGAGAAAGCTGCTTCTTGGACTTTAGATGAGAAACTTAAGACAGTTTTCTGAAGGTCAGAAGATCTTGATTCTGACTTATTTTACAGTTCAAAGTACTCACCATGTCAAATAGCCATATTTTGGGATATTATTTTCTCACCCCCAGGAAGTCCCTGTTACCATTTTTAACTATACCTAGCAGTGAATTGCATATTCCTGTAGCAAATCTGTGTTTACATTTTTAAGACCTGTCGAATGACACTGTATGTGCTGTACCATTTCCATTCCCACCAACAGTATATTTCAGTTTTCCCAAGATCATAACATAGCCTGTGTCAAGATGACATGGATTTTCTCCTTCATTTTTAAAACCGTTATTGATTTTGTTTTGTTGAACCACTTTTATATTTCTAGGATAAAATCTCACTTCATCATGGTGTATAATTCTTTTAATATGCTGTCAGCTTTGTTTGGCCATATGATGTTCTTTCTCATTTGTCTTTTGGAAGAATTTGTGAAGGTTTGATGTTGATTCTTTGGTGGAATAATTCACTAATAAAGCCATTTGGTTCTGGTTTTCTTGAAAGTGATTTAATTACAGATTTATTCTGTTGTTAGAGATCTATTAAAATTTTAAAAAATTTCTTGAGTTAACTTAGGTAATTTGTGTGTTTCTAGTAACTTGTCATCTAATTCACAGCTACACATTTGTTAATAGTATTAGCATAGCTGGACATGGTGGCTCATGCCTGTAATCCCAGCATTTGGGAGGCAGAGACAGGATTGCTGTGAATTCGAGGCTTGCCTTAGCTACATAGTGAGCTCAGGGCCAACCTGAACTACAAAAGACCCTGTCTAAAAATTTTAAAAATTTAAAAAAATAGTATTATCATATACTCTTTTATTTTGTAATGTCCCCATTGTTTTCTGATTTTGTTTTCTTTGATTGTCAGTGTAGCTAAGTCAGCTTTCTTTTGAACCTTTAATTCTGTTTTGAGATTTTGCATAACATACCCATACTAAACTTTACATATTTGTGTAAAGATGGCTGGGCATGGTGCCTCATGCCTGTAATCAATCCCAGCACTCCAGAGGCAGAAGTAGGACTGCATGAGTTCAAGGACAGCCTGGGTTACATAGTGAGCTCAAGGCCAGCCTGAACTACAAAGCTGACACCTTGTCTCAAAAACTAAAAAACAAAACACATTTGTATACAGGTATATTGTATCACTTTTACCTTTTAAAATAGAAAAGCAAAAAGAAACCATAGCTTCTGATTATGTTCTTCAGATAACTGTTAATGATATTTCATTTTTAACTTTTCTCAGCCTTTGAAATATTATAAATATACTGAGGATGAGTTGTCTTTGTCTAGCCAATCCCCTGCTAGTTTTAGCAGTAAAAATTCCATGTCCTGAAAACCTGTCCATCTAGGGCAAATTGAAATGGTTGATTATCATATGTATATCTTTAATACATAATTTGTCATTCACAATTTACTTTCTAAAATAAATGGTATCATTTTATATGTTGTAATTGCTTTCATCATTTCATATGATTAGATATTTAGATTTCTTGCAGATTTATTGGCTGTTGAAAATAATGTTGTGATGAACACCATATCTCTTCCTTATGAATGTTTTTACCAGTTTAGAGGGAAAAATAATTGACAAAAGTATTCATGGCTCCTTACAATACCCTCCTTTTTAATATTTTTCTGAATTGCTTTCTAGGCTATTAAGGAATAGCCTGTCAGTTATTGAAAACTACACTGTAATAATTAAAGCCTTCTGGTAATAATGCCCAAGAAGGCAAGGAGTGAAACAGAACGGGTTCAGAAACAATATTATAATATTAAACATAATGTTAAAGAACATTTTTTTTTTCTCCCTTGAGACAGAGTGTCGCTCTTTGTAGTTCAGACTGGCCCTGAGCCCATTGTGTAGCCCAGGTGCGTCTCAAACTCACAGCAATCCTGCTTCTGCCTCTGCCTCTGGAGTGAAGGAATTATAGGCGGGAGCTACCAGGCCTGGCACTGTGGTATGTGGTACTGATTGCTGGTGGGTGTGAGTCACCATGCCCAGCATTGCTGTATGCTGGATCTAGGGATTGTGATTTTGAGGCAGGTGCTGGAACCACTGAGCTAAATCTTGGCCCCAAGAACCTTTTTTTAAACAGAAAATATTATATGATGTGTATTTATTTGGTAGTTTCCTATACAGATGTATGAAACAGTGATTAATAAAGAAAACACTGTTTTTAATGGAATTGACTCGTAAAGCTACCAAGCCCAAATTTAACAGAGAAACCCAACCTGGAGACCCAGGGAAAAGTAAGTTTGAGAAGGAGACAGTTTGCTACCCTAATTCCATTGCCCCCGGAGATACTGGTTTATATGAATCCCCTCTGCACTTAGGAGGACAATTTGCTTTTTAGAGTCTGTTGATTTAAGTCCCATTTTAAAAATACCTTTTTATAGCATCTAGAATACCATTTGATCAAATTTATCAGTATCATGAACCAACCAAGCTGATAAAATTAGCTATCACATTTAAAAATGATTTTTCTATAGTTTTTCTTCATCCTACTGTTGAGATACTAGCTGTTTACAATTCTTTTATTATTAAGAATAAAATTCCTGAGCCAGGGATCTAGCTCAGTGGTTCCTGCATCTGCCTGGCAAGGGCAAGGTCAAGGTCCTGAGTTTGATCCCTGGTAACCCCATACCACACTCCCGGGTGTGATGGCTCATGCCTATTATCCTAGCACTTAGGAGGCAGAGGCAGGAGGATTGCTGTGAGTTCCAGGATGGCCTAGGCAACATAGTGAGTTCAGGACCAGCCTGAACTATAAAATGAGACCTTGTCTCAAAAACAACAACAACAACAACAACAACAACAAAATAATAATAAAATTGCTGTTTTTGAGCATGGTGGTGTGTGCATGCCTGGAATCCTAGCACTCCAGAGGCAGAGGCAGGAGAATCACTACAAATTTGAGGTGAGTCTGGGATAATAGTGAGTTCTGAGGCAGCCTGTATTACAAAGGGAAACTCTGTCCCATTCATTTATTCATAAATAAATAAAATTGCTGTCAACAGCTTTGAATACTTTTCTTTATGGACTTAAGTTTTCCTATTTCTGCAGTGAATACTAAGGATGGGATTGTTGGGTCTTAGGCACGTATATGTATATTCTGTAGATGTGCTGGGCATGGTGGTGCACGCCTATTTTCTCAGCACTCAGGAAACTGAGGCAGAGGATCACCATGAGATTGAGGCAACCTTGGGCTACATAGTGAGTTCAAGGCCAGCCTGGGCTACATAGCAAGACCCTATCTCAAAAATAAATAAAAAATACAGCAGATTAACATATTCTCTAATCAAGATATAGAAAGTTTGGGCCGGAACCACTGAGCTAAATCCCCGGCCCACCTCTCCCCATTTTTGAGATGGTATCTTGGTCTCATATTCTCCCACTTTAGCAATTCGCCGGGACTACAAGTGTGGGTCACCACACCCAGCTGTTATTTTTGTTTTAATTGGACTATTTTGTCTGTTTATATTTGAAGCAATAAGTAATGTAGTTGGGTTTAAGTCTGTTGTTTCATGTTCAGTATTTTTCTTGCCATCTTCTGAATTAATGAAGTGATTTTATATTTAAAATACAGATTTTTATTATTATCTGGTATGGTGATGCAGATGAAGCAATAAATGAAGCAATAAATGATTCTTGCTTTTGCTCATATATTTTACTTTTAAAATGACTTTTATGTGTGTGTGTTTGTGTGTGTGTGTGTGTGTCTGTGTTTTACTGGTAACTGAACCTAGGCCTTTGTACTGAGCTACATACTTATCCCCTTTATTTTGAGACAGAGTCTTGTTAGGTTGCCTAGTTTGCCCTTGAAAAGTAGTTATACTCACAGATTCCCAAGAGAAAATGGATACTCTGCCATAGGGGACCATATAAGGAAGTACCAGAGTGGGTCAGAGGCAGAGGGTACAAGGGGGAAATGAGAACTAGAGTCTTGATTGTGGTTTCTTTGGAAAGAAGCAGGCAAGACAGGGTAGTCAGTCTTAGGATAGGCTAGTTAAATAATTTCATTGGTTTTTGTGTCATACAGATGTCTAGTATATGGTCCTGGACTCACTCAGGCAGGGAAGAGCTTCCCAGAGTGTGTGAGCCTGATAAAAGAGCTAGTTAGGAATGTAAACTCTAGATTGTTTCGTTTGCTTGTCAGGCATATATGTTTATGTTCCATCTCTAGGAATTCTTTAACTGGGGTGGGGTGAGAAACTTAAGGAGACATGACTAGTAGATTTTTCCCAACATGTGCCTGTTTATGTAAAGTTTTTAAAACCAAAAAAAAAATTATTCTTGAGGTTACTGAAGGACTTACAGTACATATTCAAACAATGTAAAAACTTTATAATATTGTAATTCTAATCTTTCTCCTGATTCTTGCTTCTACTCATATATTTTACTTTTAAAATGACTTTCTGTGTGTGTGTGTGTGTGTGTGTGTGTGTGTGTGTGTGTGTGTGTGTTTTACTGGTAACTGAACCTAGGCCTTTGTACTGAGCTACATACTTATCCCCTTTATTTTGAGACAGAGTCTTGTTAGGTTGCCTAGTTTGGCCTTGAATTTGGGATTATCCTGCCTCAGCCTCCTTAGTAGCTGAGATATGCAGTCACAGAGCCTGGCACCATTATGTTCTCTTTGGGCATTCATTTGGTGTACTAGCGACTGGTGTAGGGGTGATTTTACCTCATTAGGGCTAGCTTGACAGCTTTGCCCTTGTGTTCCATTGCCCCTAGGTGCAAAGCATCCTTCATCTGGAATGTCAACAGTGTCAGCATTTATCACAGTGCAGTCATTGGGATTTGAATTCCTGCCTCCACCTGTCCAGCATTTTTTGTCTGCTGAGAACTGTGCTTCTGTCTTCAATATTTCAGCTGCTATTTCCAGCTGGGTTTTAGGAGTCTTCTCCTGCAAATATGTAATTAAGAATTGTCTAGATATTTCAGGAGAATTTACATGTTTTTTAACTTGCATCTTGTGTGTGTGTCTGTGTTTTACTGGCAACTGAACCTAGGCCTTTGTACTGAGCTACATATTTATCCCTTTTATTTTGAGACAGAGTCTTATTCTGAGATTGTACTTTTTACAGTTTCATGTATTTTGGGCAGATCCTAACTCTGGCCTCCTTCTCTCTGATTTGCTTGTATTTGTTGACCTCTAATATTTTCATATATAAATTTTACCCATGTTGCCTAAATGGTGTTTGTGTTTGTTGGTTGGTTTTGATTTTTTTCCTTCTTTTTGGTTGGGTACTGGGGATCAAACTCAGGACCTTGCATTTGCCAGGCAGGCCTGGTGCCATTGAGCTTCTCACTTAACAAAAATATCTCACAAATATCATGGCAGGAATTAAAAATGAAAGCTTCTTTAGTTGGTACTTCAATTATTTGTACTTTATGGGCTTTTCATGTATCCTTCTGTAAAGATAACTTGTTTTGAGCAGCTGGTCTTTCATTATCATATTGCAAAGTATAGATTGCAATAAATTTTCTTCTTTAAGTTACCATATGTTCTGTCCAATGAGCAGTAATGTTTATATTTTTCCACTTAGTTCCATTGGGACTAAATTAAATCCTATATTGTCAAAATGTCAATGAATTAAATTTATTAAAAGTATAAAATTATACTATCCCAAATACAGAGCCTTGCCAGTAGTCTTTGTTGATGAATACTTATATGTATGAAGTGAGTATGTCTGGAATCAGATGTAGTGGCAACTAAGAATGTGATAGGAGAAAGAAAAAAGACAAGGGCTCTTAAAGCACTTTCTACAATATAATAGCAGATCAGGGCTGGGGATTTATCTCAGTGGTTCAGGCGTCTGTCTTGCAAGCACAAGGACCGGGGTTCGATTCCCCAGTAACCACATACAATACTGGGTGTAGAGACTCATGCTCAGCAGCAATCAGTACCACATACCACAATGCTGGGCGTGGTGGCTCACACCTGTAATCCCAGCACTCAGGAGGCAGAGGCAGGAGGATTGTTATGATGTGAGTTTGAGGCTGAGCTCAAGGCCAGCCTAAACTACAAAGCAAGACCCTATCCCAAAAAAACCCTCCAAAAACCAATATAATAACGAATTGGAGCTTGATTCTGAAGTTTTGAGGTGAGCAGAAGTACAGTAAAAACATGGTAGTTCCACTTGTGAATAGTCTCTTCTGGAGCAATTTGGAGGAAAGATTGGTGTATGTGAGAAATTAAAGAAAGGGCTAATTTTGGAATAATTTAGGAGAGAATTGGTGAGAGCTCAGTTTAGTAGCAGCAGAAAGGGAGAGATGAATGTGTATGTTAGTGTTAAAGAACTTTAAATCAATAGAATTATGAGCACTAACTGTTGACAAGATAAGGTAGTACCTCCCCTATGGTAGAGCAGAATTATTGAGAAGACAAGGAGTTGTCTTTAGTACTTGTTCCTCCTGATTCAGTAGTTGCTAAGATTTTCCTACCTAGGCAGGATTAATTCAGTTAGGTAAGAATATTCCATAGTCCCAGAAATACAGTTCTAATAGGGTAGCAAAAGCAAAATGTTCTAAGTGAGCTATTAGGAACTGGTTTAGGAGAGACCTGGTGGTTAAGCACAATGTATAATCCTGAATGGGGGGAATCCTGTAAAGGAAATTACTGAGACAGTAAATAATAGAATTATATCAGTGCTGATTTTTTTGTTTGTTTGTTTTTTTGAGATAGGGTCTCACTTTGTAGTTCAGGCTGGCCCTGAGCTCAGCCTCAAGCTCACATTACAGCAGTCCTCCTGCCTCTACCTCCCAAGTGCTGGGATTATAGGTGTGAACCACCATGTCCAGCACTGTGGTATGTGGTACTGATGTGGTTACCAGGGATCGAACCCAGGCCCTTGAGCTTGCAAGACAGGCTCTGGAACCATTGAGCTAAATTCCTGGTCCTCTTTTTTTTTTTTTTCTTTTCTTTTTTTTCTTTATCATCATTGTTTTCTTCTTCTTCTTCCTCCTCCTCTTCCTCTTCTTGCGTTGGGGGGGTGGAGAGGTGCTGGGGAATTTGAAACCCAGTAGTTTCCTTGGATTGAGCCGCAACCCCAGCCCTTTTTAATTTTGAGATATGGTCTTGCTAACTTGGCCCAGGTACACTATCTTGGGATCCTTCTGCCTTAGCCGCCCAGAGTGCTGAGATTATAGTTGTATACCACCGTTCTTGGCTTATCTGTGCTGATCTTTGTGTTGTGATTAGTCAAGAGAATATTCTTGTTTTTAGGAGATATGTAAAGAAATATTGTAGGACCAAGGATCAGAGCATATGTTCTCAGTGACACTTGAGAATAAAATAATAAAAGTGATAACAATAATGGTGTTTAGAGAGAAAATTTCAGAGTAAATGTGGGATAATGTTAGCTGTGGATTTATCTGTAATGGGACCAAGAAATTACAGCCATTGTGCCATATCCAGCCTGTGACCTAGTTTTTTTTTCCCTCAGGCCCTAAAGTTTGAATGGTTTTTTTACATTTAAAAAATATAAGGTGTGGATCAGGGTTGAGCCTAGTGGTAAATAGCTTGCCGGTCCGTTAACAAGGTTCTGGGCTTGATCTCTGGCACCACCATAATGAAAAAGAATATGCAAAAGGCCATGGATATAGCTCAGTGGTTCCGGCGCCTGTCTTGCAAGCGCAGGGGCCCAAGTTCAATCCCCGGTAACCACAACAATACTGGGCGTGGAGACTCACCCCAGCAGCAATCAGCACCACCACCACAGTGTCGGGCATGGTGGCTCGCACCTGTAATCCCAGCACTCGGGAGGCAGAGGCAGGAGGATTGCTGTGATGTGAGTTTGAGGCTGAGCTTCAGGGCCAGCCTGAACTTCAAAGCGAGACCCTGTCTCAAAAAAAAAACCTGAAAAGAAAAAAAAAAAGAATATGCAACAGATTTTATATATAGCTCACAAAGCTTAAAATATTTTGTATCTCCTCCTTTAGAAAAAAGTTTTTGGGGCCGGGGAGTTAGCTCAGTGGTTCCGGCACCTGTCTTGCAAGCACAAGGACCCGGGTTCGATCCCCAGTAACCACATACAATACTGGGCGTGGAGACTCACCCCAGCAGCAACCAGTACCACACATCACAGTGCCAAGCGTGGTGGCTCATGCTTGTAATCCCAGCACTCGGGAGGCAGAGGCAGGAGGATTGCTGTGATGTGAGTTGGAGGCTGAGCTCAGGGCCAGGCAGCCTGAACCACAAAAAGTGAGACCCTGTCTCAAAAAAAAAAAAAAAAATGCTGATTTAAGAAACTAAGAAACCAAAGATGAGCCTAGACCATCCCAAGAGTAACTGAGCAAAGGAATCAGGAACAACTTTTTAAAGCGGGTATTTTTTGTTATTTGTCTTGATGTCTGACATACATAATATTATAGATAAAGATTAAATATAGCCCATGTTTGAGTATTTTTACTATCTCTAACTCACTAACCTTAATATTCTATGGTAATCAGATAATCCTATGTGTATATGTACATTATTCTTTTTTTATGTTTTCTTTTTACTCCTGCCTCATGACAGGGCTTAAATATGAAGTGATTTTTCTATGGAGTATAGGGTGGAACCCCATAATTAAATCTTTTAAGATGGTTGAAACCCAATGATTAATCTTTTTAGATGTCTAAAAATAACACCCCTGCATTTTTATTAATTTGCAGTAGGGATCAAATTAAAATTAAAAATCCTCTTAATTGAGCCAGTCAGCGTGGTCGCCATCAGGCAAGCAAATCAAGAACTGATACCAAAGTATTTGAAGCCAAACCAGAGTCACATATCCAACAGGATCATTGCCTCTTGATGGCAGGAAAGATAACATTGTTTTTTAGTTTCCAGTACTTTAAATAGAGCCTTTGTGATGTCAGTGTATGGATCAGTAGATGCAGTGTCATGGCAGTAGATGGACCACAGTTCTAGTATAATTTATATACTATATATTAAAAAAAAAAAAAACAGGGGCCCGGGGATATAGCTCAGTGATTCCGGCGTCTGTCTTGCAAGCGTAAGGACCCAGTTTGATCCCCGGTAACCACATAGCAATACTGGGCGTGGAGACTCACCCCAGCAGCAGCCAGTACCACATACCACAGTGCTCACACTTGTAATCCGAGCACTCAGGAGACAGAGACAGGAAGATTGCTGTGATGTGAGTTGGAGGCCGAGCTCAGGGCCAGGCTGAACCACAAAGCGAGACCCTGTCTCAATAAAACCTTTAAAAAAAAAAAAACAGAGAGAACACTGGCATGGGAACAGGTAGCTTGCTAACAAATTTGGCTAACCATGTATGGAACAAAGTTATTTATTTACTTTGTAAAAGTTCTTTCTAGTAGTGTTCATTTTTAAAGACAGGATATAGTATTTATATCTTATTTCTGGTGTAAGATTGTAATAATTTGTGTTCTTTTATAGGATTTGCAAGGTTAATATTCTCCCTTCCCCAATACTGAAGCTTGAATCCAAGGCCTTTGCACTGCACTACATCCCCAACACTTTTATTTTTTGAGACAATGGCTCACTGAGTTGCTTGAGCTAGGTGCAAATTTATGATCTTCCTGCTCCAGCCTCCTAGCAGGCTGATGAAACGTGTGTACCACCATGCCTGGCTAAGATTTTTATTTTCAAGGGTTGCATAAATTGCTTAGTGTGAATCACATTAATCTGAGGCAATATGCATATACTTTATTTATATATATATATATATATATATATATCTTCATAGTTTACAGCACGTTGATTGTATTTTTCCCCCACTTTATTTTTTTTTCTGCTTTTGTTCTCTTCTAGTATCTAATTTGCCTTTAAACTGGAAGTTCATTTTATCATTACTCCTAAATTTCTGTCATGCTGAAAATACATGATGTAGTATTATATTCCTTTTAAGTCACTCATAGCTCATTTAACTCTGACCCACACAGTATTTTATTATGTAAATACTTCTGTAAACTTTCCTCATATTCTCTGTTAGAAGAATTTAATTCTTGTTTCTGTTCATTTGTCAGTGTTATATCACTGCAAGTAAAATGTAGAAATCATTTATACCTTCTGTATCCTTTGTTATTTTTGTCCTTTGTATTTCATGGCGTTATAAAGGCATAATTCCGTGACACAGTTTTTGGTTTAAAAAGTGAGTAAGTGGGTAGGGGTGGGGATTTAGTTCAGTGGCTCCATGCCTGCCTCCCAAGTTCAAGGTCCTGAATTCCATCCTTGGTACCAAAAAAAGTGAGCAGAGGCTCTGGAATGACATTTCTCCAGAGAAGGTACATAAATGACTAAGATGCACACGAAGAGATGTTCAGCATCATTATAGTAGTTATGAACTTAGAAAATATTTTGTTAAGTAAAACAAGTCGCATTACAAAAAACCACATATGATTCCATTCATGTGAAATATCTAGATTGGGCAAATCTTGAGCGATTGAAAGGTTGTTCCTTAGGGCTAGGAGGCAGGTAAAGAGATAGAATGATAGGTAAAGAAGGCACAAGGATTTTCTCTTTATTTATTTTTCTGGACAGTTTTTATTGTAAAAGACTTAAGATTTCTTGTTAAGAAAAATGTTCGAAAATGTGATGGTTCCACTTTCTCTAATTGTAGTAACTATCATTATAAGGCCTCTGATTTTATTTTAATAAAATTGTTAGACTATAGCTATTTATACCTGGAACTCACAGCAATCCTCCTGTCTCTGCCTTCCATGTGCTAGGATTACAGGTGTGAGCCACCACATCGAGCACTGTGGTAGGTGGTACTGATTGATGGTGGGCTGAGTCTATCCCAGGCATTGTTGTATGTGGTTTCCCTGGGGTCAAACCCGGGCCTTTGTACTTGCAAGGCAGGTACAGAACCACTGAACTAATAAATCTCTTTAGACTTTTAAAGCAACCCTTCAGACATAATTTATAGATAACTGTGTTTTATTTTAAAAATCAAGTTTTACTGGGTCATCAGGAGGCTAAGAAAGGAGTAACCATTAAGCCCAGAGATTCAAGGATAGCCTGGGTAACATGGCAAGACTGTCTCTAGCTAGGGATATACCTCAGTGGCACTGTACCTGCCTGGCAAGCACATGGTCCTAAACTTGATCCCCAGTACCAAAAGAAAATAAAAAAAGAAAGACTGTGTCCAAAAAAATGTTTCTTTTTGAGATATAATTTGCATACCATAAACTTTCTTTAAATTTTCACAAATGTATTATCATAAAAAACATTGCCATTAATCTCCTTCGATACACTCCTTTACACTTCAAATGCTATCCCATCATTCTTTTTTTTTTTGAGACCGGGTCTCACTTTGTAGTTTAAGCTGGCCCTGAACTCACTGTGTAACCCAGGCTAGCCTGGAACTCAACAATCCTCCTGCCTCTGCCTCCCAAGTGCTGGGATTACAGGGTGCATACTATAAATTTACCCCTTGTAACTTTATATTTCAAGAGTTTTAGTAAATAATCAATTTTGCAACCATCACCATAATTTTAGAACATTATATCTTCAGGAATTCATCAAAGCCTGAATTGAAAATGTTTTCATCCATAGATGATTTGAGACAGTTCTCTTTTTAAAAACTAGTATTTTACTGCTCTTTCCTGTGCCTTCTTAATGTATTTTATCGTTTTGCTTATACTTGTTAAAATAGCAGTCCTGGAAATTGAACCTAGGGGTATTCTACCACTGAGCTATATTGCCCTGCCCTTTTTAATATTTGGCTTGAGACAGGATCTTGCTAAGTTGCCCAGGCTGGCCTTGAATTTGTAATCATAATAATAGTTTTTTTTTTTAATGTACTTTAAATGGACTCTTACTTCATTTCTTATTATTTTTAAAAATAATTTCTATAGCATATATTTCAAGTTTACAACTCAGATGTAGAGGATACATATAGATAGTAATGGTAACTGAAGTAAATTAATGTGTCTGTTATGTCATATAGTTACTTTTTTGTGTGTGATAAGACCAGCTAAAACCAACTTACTTTAGTTCTCTATATCTAAAGACTTGTTAGATCTTTAGATTTGTTCATCTACATATTTGCTATTTTATGTGCTTTGACTAACATGTTCCTATTTGTTCTACTGTAAGCATTTTGGGTGTCCTTTTTGAGATGATAGTTTACAAGTGATTTTATTTTCAAAGAGTTGATTGTATAATCTGTTTATTTTTACAGTGGTCTTTTCTTCTTTCTTGTTATTTTTTTTAGGCACGAGATGTACGTACCAATGAAGTGGTGGCCATCAAGAAAATGTCGTATAGTGGAAAGCAGTCTACTGAAGTAGGTTAAATATGGACATTTTTATAAGCATGTTAGACAAAGACATCATTTTTAAATGAGATAAATGGTAGGAGTTTTTAATGTGTAATATACATAAAGAAAATATATGAATCTTACATATATTCAATGACTTTTCTTTCAGCAATAGTATAGTACCCATTTAACTACTGAACAAAAAATTAGGAGCATCCCCAAAACTCCTTAGTTATGTCCTCAGTTTTAGTTTTCTAAACTTGGTTAATATATCACTGTATGAATACCTTGGAGGAATGATTAGTTTCTAAAAAAGCAAGTACAATAAGATGTACTTCACAGTAAGTTATATGGTTATAAACTTTTTAAATGGTTTAGAACTTAAATTAATAGGTCTTTAATTTGAAAAAACAAAAAATGAAATTAATGCTACATTGTGGTTTAGTTTTATTATTCTGTGTACTTGTAAAATACAATCTACTTGTTAATCCAGGATTCTGACAGCCTTTAACTCACCTTTTTTTTTGAGAAGGGTCTTGCTTTTGTAGTTCAGGCTGACGCTGAGCTCAGCCTTGAACTCAGAGCAAGCCTCCTTCCTCTGCCTCCCAAGTGCTAGAATTATAGGTGTGAGGTACCACACCCAGCACTATAGTATGTGGTACTGATTGCTGGTGGGTGTGTGTCTCCACACCTGACATTGTGATATGTGGTTACTGGGGATTGAACCCACGCTCTTGCACTTGCAAGAGAACGACAGCTATATCCCTGGCCCAGTATCTTTTTATTTTTAATTATGGTAAAATATATACAAGACAATTTTCTATCTTTTTAACCATTTTTAATACAGTGGAATGAACTCAGTTTATTTGCAAGTGCTAGTTATAACTCACATTGATCAATTTAAGGCTTAGACTTCTCTATACAGTCTTCAAAGTCCCTCTCCTATATTTAGGCAGATCTTAATGTTCTTAGAGAGATATTGGCCCAGGATTTCTCAGTTAACCTCACACAGGAAAGGATATTGTAATGTTCTTTCCAGAACTCCTTAAAGGTTAAGTCTGTATCTGAGACCATCTGACAAGTATGAGCAGCTGACACTTGGGTCATAACTCAAGACTTTGTTCATAAGTTAAAACTGAAATTCCAGTCATAACTGAAGTTGTTCATATGTTAGTCCAGTTGTAACTGGAGGGTCCACTGTATATAGTTCAATAGTAGTAAGTACTTTCACATTTTGGGGGGGTACTGTTACCACCATCCTTCTCCAGAATGCTTTTCATCTTGCAGAACTAAAATTCTCTTCATTGAACAAAAATTCCTCACTCCCTAGGAACCACCATTCTACCTTTTTTTTCTATTCTGAATTTGATTATCATAGTTACTTCATGTAAGTAGAACCATTCAATATTTGTCCTTTTGTGACTGGCTTATGTCATACAATTTAATGTCCTCAGTTAGACTTTTCTTTCATTTCTATCCACAAGCTTATACCTCACATTTATGTTCATACCATCTATGAATACACACTTGGGTTGCCAATTTAGTTGGCTATTGTGCATAAAAATGCAATGAATACAATTGTACAAGTATTTCTTTGAGTTTCTGCTTTCAGTTCTTTTGAGTATATGGTCAGAATTGGAATTGGCTGCTTTTATTTTTCTCAGTTTTTAAACTTAATTTTATGTTGAATATTGTTCTTGTGATTATTCTGTTGGTATTATAATACTATTATAATTATATCATTTTCCATCATTTTAATATTTAAAAACTGAAAGAAGATTTAATTTAATCACTATTATATAAACAACCAACTTTAGGGTTGGCTTTCATAGGCTATCGATTTTACTGTGTGGAAAATCTAATTGATCAGTCACACTTAGAACAAAACATATGTTTACAGCATCATCTTTAACATTTTTAAATCTTTAACATTTTTCACATAGATTACAGTTTTTCTTAGGACTTTCCCTTCCAAAGCACTCAAATTTTATATTTAAAGCCCATTAGAACAAATTTTCTGAATTTAGCATTTTATATCTTACACATTTTGTATAAAACACTGTGAACATATTTTGAGATGTTTAAGGACTTGTAAAATAATATCAGAGGTATGGACTCTTAAATGTAATATGAAACATTTTTTAGAATTTTTTAATACATTACTTTCCCTACCCATATTTATATAGCCTAAATGAACAGTTAAAGTTTAAACAAAAAATAAAAACAAGAATACAAAACAATTTGGTATTCTCCATCCTACTCTACCAAATCTAGAATTTCTGGTTATGGACCCAAGAACCTATCTATAGTTTTAGAATTCCATCATCTCCCCCCTCACCCAAGTATGGGAGATTGTACTCAAAGCCTTCCTCCCATGTATAATCCAAAACCCTTTTTAGAATTAGTTTTTCAGAAGGTCTTACTGAGTTATTGAGTTGCCCAGGCTGGGTTCAAATTTATGAACTTCCTGCCTCAGCCTCCTAGGAATTCTCAGTTATTACTATCCCACTGTGCTTGGTTTTTTATTCTTATACTAAATACTCATATTTTTTCATTATCTCAAATGGAGGAGGATTACATTTTTGCGCCCTAAAAACAATGAGTAGGGATGTAACTGGATGATAGAGCATTCCAGTGTCAATACCCATTATTGAAGAAAAATTAAGAGGAATATTACCTAAAAGCTTAAGCATGTATCTTAAAGCTGTATATACATATTTGCTGGTCTGTATTAATGACAAAGAGTCATAGCAAAATACATATAAAAGTTTTTCATGCCCAGGAATTTAGCTCAGTGGTTCCAGCACCTGTCTTGCAAGCGCAAAGGCCCAAGGTTTGATCCCTAGTAACTACATACAACAATACTGGATGTGGAGACTTACGCCCACCAGCAATCACTACCACATACCACATACTACAGTGCCGGATGTGGTGACTCACGCCTGTAATCCCAGCAATATGGTGGCAGAGGCAGGAGGATTGCTGTGAGTTTGAGGCTGTAGCTCAGGGCCAGCCTGAACTACAAAGCAAGACCTTGTCTCAAAAAAAAAAAGTTTTTCATACTGCTGCTTCTGTGAATTTTCCTTATACAATGGATAACTATTCCACTAGAAACTTAGAATTTGCATTTAGAAATTTCAGAGGTTTTACTTCATTTGAATTAAAGACAAACTAACCGTAACATTTGATAGATAAAATAAGCCAAAAATACAGTACAGTGAACTTTATGGTAAGCAAATTAGGGCTACAATGCTGTCAATAAAAAAGGAAAGGTTAGACTTGAAGAAACCTCACTAAACATGGCATATTATCAAAATGTGTGATGAATGACTATAAAATTTTAGTAAGATTGATCAGCCATAAATTTTATCTAGCTAAAATGTGTCCTACCTTGAATGAAATAATTTTGTACATTTATATATTGAGTCATAAATTAAATGAATCACTTTTAGTTTTTTTATTTTGATATTTCATCTAAAAATTTTAAGTCAGGGCTGGGGATTTAGCACAATGGCACTGACATATGCCTTGCAAGCACAAAATTGTGAGTTCATTCTCTGGCACTGCAAAAAAAAAATAATAAAAATAAAAACTTTAAGTTAGCAAAATTATGTTCTTGTTAACCTAATGCAATAATTGCTTTCTTCTTCTGTAACTTTCTAAGGAAAGCCAGCTGTTCATAATTCTTTCCTTTATTCTGTATTTTCTCCCAACAGAAATGGCAGGATATTATTAAGGAAGTCAGGTTTCTACAAAGGATAAAACATCCCAACAGTATAGAATACAAAGGCTGCTATTTACGTGAACACACAGCATGGGTTTGTATCTGTTCCCTCCTTGTTGCAATTTTAGTTGGTTTTGGTTTAGAATTAATTCAAAATGTCTCAGACTACTTGTTTAAAGACTTACAAAAGCACCTGATATGTTAGTTCATCCTTAGAGAGTAAATGCAGGATTCCTCTTCCAGCATCCTAGACCTTGTAGGCAAAAAGAGATGGAGAACTTTTCAAGTCCACTGCAGGTTTTCTTTAGAATTCTGCTGATCTTCATATAAATAGTCAAATGTCTGCTGGTATTGGCAGTGAGTGGTACCACCCAAACATTGTGAAAACAATCCTGTTGCTATAGAATAAAAGTTAACATATCTTTATAACATAACTGAATTTTAAGTCATTCAATCAGAAGTACCTGTATACTTTGAACTGATCATGATCCCTTGGCAGAAGGATATTAAAAATAGATAATTGAGAGAGTTTCTCACTGAGATGAATTTTTATCATGTTATTAACATCAAGGCAACATGATAATTCTACAGTGATACAGTATATGTATAGTGACTTTTTTTTAAGAGAAAGATTAAATTTCCTTTAAGAATTATTTTGAATAATAAAGTACAGCTAATTATTTTAATATAGTTGGCTTGGATTTGTAATAGCTGCGGGATTTTAATTTGATTTTTTTAATTTAATTTTTGTTTAATTTGGTGGTGATGGCTCCCAAAATTGAGGATATGGTTAAAGAAAAAGCAGTGAGACTGAGCAGGTTAACTCTGTGTCTCTTAATTTTCTCCATTTATAAAACTTTTAAGGTTGTTGTGAGGATTAAAATGGTTAATATATATAAACATCTGGCACAGAGGTGGTGGTTTCTGATTGCTTTAAAAGAGATATTTAGAGCTAGACATGATGGTGCATGCCTGTAGTCCCACCTATTTGAGAGGCTCTAAGGGATACTTGAGCCCAGGAGTTCAAAGCCAGTCTGAACAACATAATTAGAACCTGAAAGAATAAAAAGGAGATAGAGAAGCAACCATTTTAAGTTGTTACCTTTAAGCCTTGTTTATATTTAATTCCAGAGTTTAGTTTTCTGCTTAACAACTTTGAAAACAATTGTATGTGTACGTTTATTCATGTGTGTGTGTGTGTGACCTTTTTTTAAGGCAAATGATGAGTGTGTTTTACACCCTGGGAAAATTAATTTTTATCTCAGGTAGAATAAATGTTTATTTTAATGCTTCCATTTTTTCCCCCATAGCTTGTAATGGAATATTGTTTGGGATCTGCTTCAGATTTACTAGAAGGTAGGTTTCCTTTGATTATTAAATAAGAGTATTAACGAAATAAAATAATGATTCAATTAGAGATTATTTAGGTAATGATCACACTAAAGAAACACGAAAACTTTCTAGGAAAAGTAAGGTTCTTAACCTTTTCCAGAGTTTCAGTATACTTCAGTATATGCTATTCTTATAAATCTGACATGGAAATATAAAATAGACAAGTTTTCTGTCACTATAACTTTATCAGCAATTTTCTGGATTCTTTGTCATGCATCTTGATCTGCTCCTTCTGTTCAAAACAAAGATAAGTATGAATAATGGAAGAACTAGTTTTGTTTTAATGGTCACTAAATAATTGCTCAATACCTGCTAAGGGCAGGTATAATGTCTCATAATCCTAACACTCAGAAATTGGAGGTGGATAGAAAGATTATAAGTTTGAAGCCTTTCTGAATTACATAGTGAGAACCTGTCTTTAAAAAAAAAAAAAGGAGATAAAAAAAGGTTAGCTAAGAGAGAAATTGGCTGAGAATTGTATTTAACAGTCAACACAACTGTGTACTAGTTATGAATTTCAGTAGTCTTGTTTTCAACCATGGGAACTAAGGCTTTTTTTGCTAAATGTCTGTTTTAAAAAATTACTCATACATCTGTATATTTATTTTTTAAATAAAATGTTCTAGATAATAATTATCTTTAAATAAATTCTTATTTTAAGTTCACAAAAAGCCACTACAAGAAGTGGAAATAGCAGCAATAACACATGGTGCTCTCCAGGGATTAGCCTACTTACATTCTCATACAATGATCCACAGGTAAGTACTTTCAAAATTAATTTGACATGCAAATGGCATGTTGCACTTAGCACCCTTGAAATTTCATAACCTTGAAATTTTTGTTGTGCTTATATAAACAGAATTGTATAAACTCGTTTTTTATCGACTTTTTAAAAGAATGTTGTAATAATTATAACAAAAAAAGGAAACAAAGTTTATGTATATAGGGGATGGGGGTGGTAGAGTGGGTAGGACTATGGGAAAAAACGAGTTGAGTGCAGTCGTGTGTCTACGTAATGTACCAATAAAGATTTCAATTTAAAAAAAAAGAATGTT
>PVIR01007395.1:27422-61319 GCA_004026965.1 Petromus typicus
ACTGGGTGTGGAGACCCACACCCAGCAGCAACCAGTACCACATACCACAGTGCCGGGCGTGGTGGCTCACGCCTGTAATCCCAGCACTCGGGAGGCAGAGGCAGGAGGATTGTGATGTGAGTTTGAGGCTGAGCTGAGGGCCAGCCTGAGCCACAGGGCGAGACCCTGTCTCAAAAAACCTAAAAAAAAAAAAAAAAAAGAATGTTGTAATAAAATTAATCTCTCTGTTTAGGATAATTTTTATCTTTACCTTACCGGTACCACTGTACCAGGCCTTTTAAAGAATATATACTTTGTGGATTTGTGGTAGAAATTTAATTGTAGAATCATTTAATTTTTAGACTGGGAAGGATGTTAGGCGTTATGTAGTCTGTTGTTTTTATTTTTTAGGTGAAGAAACTGATCGCTCAATCTGTGACTATATGTTTCTTTTTTTA
Organism: Petromus typicus; assembly: GCA_004026965.1. NCBI lineage: Eukaryota > Metazoa > Chordata > Mammalia > Rodentia > Petromuridae > Petromus > Petromus typicus. Next base: position 27,860 of record PVIR01007395.1, read on the forward strand.
AAAAATTTTTTTTGAGATGGGGTCTCACTTAGTAGCCCAGGCTAGCCTGGAATAGCAATCCTCCTGCCTTTGCCTCCTGAGTCCTGGGATTATAGGTGTCAACCACTACACCTGACATTGTGATATGTGGTGCTGGGGGTCAAACTCGGGACCTTGCACTTGCCAGGCAGATGCTGGAACCACTGAGTTTAATCTCTGGCTCGTGGCTATTTTTCTGAACGTTGCAAAGGCAACCAAATCCCTTGTTTTTCTGGTGACTATTGGAGATTTGCTTCTTTTGAGTCTACAACATGAGCACAGACTATGCTTTTGAGTGTTAATCCTTAACAACTTTTAGTAATAGATAATAACCATGAAGTTAAAATAGTATTTTAGAATTTTTTTAAGTCGTTTTTTTACTGTTTAGAAGGAAACTAGCATTTGTAAATTAACATATGCCAACTAAGCAATACATATTCAACTGTCATAGGGATCATTGTGAATCAATAGGTTATCATTTTTTGATGAATTAGTAGAGTCCAAGATAAATCTAAGGCTAGCAAATGTATGAGTAGTAAACTTAGAATCTAGCATATTTTCATCTGCCAAGAGCCCATGTATACAAAGCCCAACTTTCAGTTCCCAGTATCTTCTGAAAAACAAATCAATAAAAAACATGACATTCTCCATTTTTGAAAAACAAGTGAAAGAAAAATGTATCTACTTAATATTATATGCATTAAAATATTTTGATAAAATAATTGACAAATGCTTGGCAATTTAGTTTTCGTTTTTTAAATTTGAAAGATTAAGAATATATTATAGTAAGCCAAGAGTTTAGCTCAAGTGGTACTGCACTGACTTTGGAAGGACCAGGGCCTGAGTTCGACCCCCAGAACCACACACACACACACATAAAAAGAATATGTTACAGTGCTCATTGTATATACAACCATCCTCATTATATAATAAACTGTAACTTTCTTAGTTTAATTCTTTACTATTTCAAAAGAGTGAGTTTAAGAATAAATTGGAGTTCATTCTCCATATATTTGAGTTTTTATATTTAAGAGAATTATGTTGAAGTTTGAAATGTAATAATCTTTTTGTTTTCTTTTTCCTTCATTTTTTACTGGGGTACTCAAATCTTTTTAGATTTTTTGAGACAGGGTCTCGCTTTGTGGTTCAGGCTGGTCCTGAGCTCAGCCTCCAACTCACATCACAGCAATCCTCCTGCCTCTGCCTCCTGAGTGCTGGGATTACAGGCATGAGCCACCATGCCTGGCACTGTGGTATGTGGTACTGGTTGCTGCTGGGTGTGAGTCTCCACACCCAGCACTGTATGTGGTTACTGGAGGATCGAACCCGGGTCTTTGCGCTTGCAAGACAGGTGCCAGAACCACTGAGCTAAATCCCCGGCCCCGGGGTACTCAAATCTTACACATCATGCATTTTATGCATCATATGAGCCAATTACAGTGGACCTTTAACTTGTGAACTTGATGGGTTCCCAAGGGCTAATTGTAACTAAGTCAGTACAGTTGAGATCTAAATGTTTACTTGGGTAAACGTCGTAGATTACAATAGACAGAATCTTCTGTTAACCTTATTAACCTGTTGTTCATATAGCAGGCCAGTCATAACTTAGATACTGTAAATTCCATTTTGAAAACCATTATTTATACCAATAAACAGAAACTCAGATATAGATTATATACAGTAAATACCTGATTTTTCTCTCTTTAAATTATTTTTCTTTTTTAGAAAATTATACTGTATGTTTCCTTGAATTCTCTATTTTTGTTATATTTCTCTGTATCTATCTTTAAAATTCTTGTTTTTATCATTTAACATAATCTAATGGAAAAATAATATTCTGTGTTCCTAAACCCAGAGATATCAAAGCAGGAAATATCCTTCTGACAGAACCAGGCCAAGTGAAACTTGCTGACTTTGGATCTGCTTCCATGGCATCCCCTGCCAATTCTTTTGTGGGAACACCATATTGGTAAGAATAGTCCTGCCTAGTATCGATCCTCATAGTTGAAAAAGGCAAAATGTTGTTATGCTTTTGCAGATGTGTTTCTTTTTTCTGAAAACAGGATAACCTTTGGGTATTTTTGTTTTAAGTAATTAATTTTAAATACAGATTTGGAGTACTGTTTTTGTATCTCCTTTCCTTTTCTGTGTTTTTCTTTTCATGTTTTCATTTCATCCCTGCCACATTTGTTTTTGTATTACTTTTTACATTGTATATTATGGGAATGAAAAAAGTAGTAACATTGACAGAGAAGAGATAGGCATGCTAAATGATAATTTGTATATATTTTTTTTAATTTAAACTTACCAAGTGTCAATTTTAGGTCTACTGTGTCTTCTTTTCTGTCTGCCTTTCAAATCTTCCTTATAAAAGACAGCTTTGCTCCCTATGATGGATATTACAATGATGCATTGCTCCAGGATATCGAAGCCTCAGAAATATACCAGAGATATATTTTGAGAATGTCGTGCATCTATGAGAAATATTGGAAGATCAGGGCATATATAGATGGCAAGGTCCTGTGCCTTTCCAGTTATGTTCCTTCCCTTCCCTTTTACTCATCCCCAAAACTTCCTTTTCCCTTTCTTGTCTTTCCCCCTAGTATAGAATTCTGTCCAGAGATGATTGTTGTGGGGACATGTTAATATGTTTGTGTTGTAAAATGAAGTCAAATTTTTTTCTGGCCCTAAGTAATTTGTCTGATTTATATGACCTGAAGATTAGCTGTGCTAGTTAGGTTATTTAGATTATATGGCAGTGTTTTTAATGAATTAAATCAACTAGTTCTATAGATCTAAGTTTTAAGTATCTTTAAAGCATGAGTACAATGTACAATATTTGTATGTGATTTACATCTTTCACAGCTATTACATTTAGAAAGCATAGATAACCGTCAGATGCACAAGGAGATAATTTTTTTTTTTCTTTTTTTTGAGATAGGGTCTCGCTTTGTAGTTCAGGCTGGCCCTAAGCTCAGCCTCAAACTCACATCACAGCAATCCTCCTGCCTCTGTCTTTCTAGTGCTGGGATTACAGGCATGAGCTACCATGCCCGGCACTGTGGTTTGTGGTACTGATTGCTGCTGGGCTGCTGGGCATGGGTCTCCACATCCAGTGTTGTATGTGGTTACCGGGGAATTGAACCTGGGCCCTTGCGCTTGCAAGACAGGTGCCGGAACCACTGAACTAAACCCCCGGCCATGAGATAAAATTTTTTTATAAATTCTAGGAGGTAAACAAGTTGAAAACTTGAAAATCTATTTTAAGTGACCAAAAATTTCTTTTGTATACTCTAATTTATATATGTAGCTTCTCATTTCCCTGTATAAAATGAATTCTCTGATTCAATAATACCTAATGATTTCCCTCTTTAGGATTTTTTTTTTTTTTTGAGACAGGGTCTTGCTTTGTAGTTCAGGCTGGCTCTGAGCTCACTATGTAGCCCAGGCAAGCCTGGAACTCACAACAATCCTCTTGCCTCTGCCTCCTGAGTGTTGGGATTATAGGCATGAGTCACCATGCTCAGCATTATGGTATGTGGTACTGATTGCTGGTGGGCTTGAGTCACCACACCCAGCATTGTGGTATATGGTTATAGAGGGACCTGGTGCTTACAAGGCAGGTATCAGAACCATTGAACTAAATCCCCTGCCCCCTCTTTAGAAATTTGTGATGGCTATTAGATATTAAAAATACTCTAGAAAGATATTTTTAAAAAGTTACTTTAACTTTTACTTAAGTTACCAATTTCTTAAATTTAATTGAGCACTTCCAAGAAAATTTGTGAAGCCAGGCTTGGTGATGCATAAATCCTAGCACTTCACGAAGATGAGGCAGGAAGATTGAGAGAGTTCAACGCCAAATATAGTGTTCAGGCCAACCTGAATTACATTATGAGACCCTGTCTCAAAAGGATAAAAAAGCATAAAAGAAGGAAAGAAGAAACCTTAACGTGAAACATTAAGTTAGGGGTGACTAAAGATTTATTAACATACTTGTTATTTTTATACAGTATATTTGGAACACAAGAATTGAATTGGTTCATCTTTATACACACCTGTTTGGCATGGTTATTAATCTTATTGAAGGAGTTACCTCTTTTATAGCTATTCATTTGTGCTTAACACCAAATACAGATGAAGTGTAAAGTACCATTGAAGTGTAAAGTACAACATTCCGGTTGTAGGCATGACATGAAGTGGGGTTTGAGTTTATATCTAATATACCCAGGAGGTTGATAACTGTGTGACTGTTTGAGTCATAAGGTGCCCTAGCCGCTCTTACCATTTAATACCTTTTTTCCCTCTGAGAGACTCCTATAAATTACGATTATTCAGTCTCAATTATTTTGGCAGAATTTCTCAGGAAACTGAAGGGAAGTTATCAGTTCAAGAATAACTGATAACATTTATTGCCAGTTGTAAAATTCAATCTTTCAAACAAAAATTAGACTTTTATAATAAAATCTTGAGACCAATGTTTTTGAACCACTGGCCTAAAAGATATGTAATACTGGAACCTGCTTATTTGAGCAGATGCTGAACAGTCTTGTTCTGGAAGTCTCCTTTTGGGATGTTGTTAAATGATTAAGACAATAATGGAGAACACATCTAACACTTTGCATTGCTAAACATTTACCTCACAAGCTATGATGTAATTGTTGATTATAAAAATTAGGTTTACATGTGCTGGCTGCAACCCATGTCTTCCATGTAGCCAGTCTCCTGACATTCTCAAAGAAAGCATACTTTTTAAAAAAAAAACTTCAACTGAAATGAACATTTTATATTTTAGGATGGCCCCAGAAGTAATTTTAGCCATGGATGAAGGACAATATGATGGCAAAGTTGATGTATGGTCTCTTGGAATAACATGTATTGAACTTGGTAAGAATGTTCTTCATATAGTCTGCTTACTATTGAATTAGTACTAAGGTAACTTTTCTCTGTGGTTTTGAGTTGAGCTATTTATGTCTAACACTAATGAATATTTGTTAAATACCTAAACTAATTTTGCCTATCATTACGAGTTTTATTATCTGTTAAAGGACTCTAAAGCATTCATTAAGTACCTCTATCTATGGTAGTTGTTAAAGTTATGGTATGAAAATTAGACTTCAGTCTGTATATTGTACCTGTTTGATATTTTCTTTTAGTATAGTAAGGCAGACTTTAATTAAATGGGGACCATGGTGATAGGTATAAAAATCAATCCAGTGATGTTTGCATATGGGAAAAAGAGATTGGACTCAACTCCTGTAGTAGTTTTGATTGTATCCATACATTTTATTATTTACTTCCAAGTGGAAATGTGCTAAAAACAGTTGGCCATTATAAATTACTAAGTAAGGTGGGCAAAGGAATCATTACTGAGTTTATTGACAGCTTGTCCCAAGTAAATACAAACTCACTTTCCCCATTGAGAAATATGAAAAAGCATTAAAATTTGAACCCGTTTACCTTTTATGATTATTGTTTTGTATATGTATAATATGAACTCTTTCTCTATAATGTTTTTGCAAGATTTACTTTTTTGAACATTGTGATTTTTCTTCTTAGTTTCATCTCATTTCCTCTTTACTTTGGGTGTTACTTTATAGAAGCAGTCATTTAAGGACAGATATTTTAGAAGCATGTACATAAGATGATGAGGAATAGGACCTCTATTGCTTTTAATCAAATAAATTGGACTTACAGGATTTTGAGATAGAAGAGGTCAGTAGAATCTGCCAAATTAAAGCCCATACTAATTATTTTAGAAATATATTGGACTGGAATTTAGCTCAGTGGCACTGAACCTGCCTTGCAAGCTCAAGGTCCTGAGTTTGATCCCCAGTACTGGAAAAAAAACCATACACATAAGAAACAGATTATTTATTTTGTTTATTAATTCAGAATTTCTTCAGTAATCCTTTCTCCTTTACCACACTATTCAGTCGTAAAGCTGCTGGGTGGGACAGAGTAAGGTAGGTACCTGCACTAGTCAAGGTTCTGTCTTTGGAACAAAACAACTATGACAATAACAGTTTAAAGGAGGAAAGATTTTGTCTCACATTTGGAGTGATTTCAGTGCATGATTGGGAGGGGCCATTATTTCTGGGCCTGTGATGAGGCAGTAGAACATCATAGTGGAAATAGGTGGTAGAAGTAAGCTCCTTACTCATGGGAGTCAGGAAGGAGAAAGGACACCAAAGCAGGCATGTTCTTTTAGGCCTCTGGTTCTACTTTAGTTCCATCTGGGCCCCAGCCTATTGGATAGAGCTGTCCACATTCAAGACAAGTCTCTTCACTGTTTGGTGTTTCACAGGCTAGTCTCTCTGGAAATATCTTCATTGACACACCCAGAAGTATGCTTTACTACTAGGTATTTCTCAGTCCAGTCAAGTTAATAATCAAGATTAACCATCACATTATCCATACCAGATGATGTACTGAGATAACCTAGTATAGTTAACAGAATCAAATGAGTGTAGTAGAGTTCCTATAGCCTAGTGTGTATACAAATGAATATATCTGTGCAAATGGCTATCAGATATGGAGACTCTGAGGCCTACCTAATAGGGTGACATGTGGAAATGGCTCATCGTGAATAACCAGAGCCTGAGACGGGTGAGGAATTGACCACATAGGAGGAGCATCTCATACAGTCAAAGTCTAAGAAAGAGGACTACATATAGGGGCATCTTAACACAATGGTAATGTGCAATAGAAATGAAGAAGAGGGCCAGGGATTTAGCTTAGTGGTTCCAGCGCCTGCCTTGAAAGGTCAAGGACCTTGGTTCCATCCCTGGTAACCGCATACAACAATGCCGGGCATGATTCACACCCAGCAATCAGTACCACATACCACAGTGCTGGACATGGTGGCTCACACCTGTAATCCCAGCACTCAGGAGGCAGACAGAGGCAGGAGGATTGCTATGAGCTCCAGGCTAACCTGGGATACATAGTGAGCTCAGAGCCAACCTGTACTACAAAGTGAGACCCTGTCTCAAAAAATAAGAGTTTCTCTCTTGAAGTGTGTACGCCTTGTTTTCAGAGATGTGACCTGGTTGAGTGGAGTGTCAGAAACTGAATAGGTAAAGAAGGCATGTGCACTATATAGGAAATGGAATAGAAATTCAGAATTTGAACAGGAAAAAGTAGAAATCTGATCAGTAGAGATGATGAAAACAGGAACTTGGAGAGGAAATTTATTATAGTATATTAAGGATAACGAAAAGATTGCTTATTATCATAGAAGAGCTTTATAAAGAGAAAGAAAAAGCTAGAAAGATCACTATGAATTGAAATTTAAGGTATTATGCCGAACTTATTTTCAATAAATATAGGTGCTTTATGTGTATCTCTTTAGGCAAATTAAGCACATGGAAACGTGTTCTAACTGTCCAATGCAAGGACCTGAGAGCAGTGATACCGTAGTAGTAGTGAACACATTTAGTGCCATGGTCTTTGGAGAAATGGTTGATCTGGTATCTGGATAGGAAAATACAAGTTGATTCCTGAACACTGTCACTGACCAGAATACAAGGAAATAATGAATAATAAAGATATGTCAAAAAAAACCATGTAAATGATAGGTTATAACTTACTACATAAAATTGAAATATAATTACTTAGAAATTGAAGTTTATGAGAAAAAGGATATTGATATAGATTCAAAATGTCTTCCCACAAAATACTTAATAGAGAAAAGAGAAATCTGGCAAATGCAATGTTAGTGAACTGGTCAAAGTGAACATAATCAGTATAATGTGATCACTCAAAATCATGTGCTGACTCATATGATATAATTAGCAAAATATAGCATTATTTCTTTGATATTCTGCTGAAGAGGTACAAGATACCTGGACTCTAATAGGAAATATCAGACAAACTTAAGCTGGGGAACATGTAAGTGACCTATATATGTCAAAATGATCAAGATTATGATTTCCTCATTCTCAAGAACTAGAAAAAAGAGCCAGGCAAGGTAGTTACCTGCCTCTAACCTCAGCACTTGGGAAACTCAGGTAGGAAAATGAGGCAGTGGTTTCAAGGTCAGTTTGGGCTGCCTAAGGGAGACCCTGTCTTAAAAACAAAACAAAAGGCCAGGGAGTTAGCTCAGTGGTTCCAGCGCCTGTCTTGCAAGCGCAAGGGCCCGGGTTTAATCCCCAGTAACCACATAACCATACTAGGCATAGAGACTCAAGCTCAGCAGCAACTCGTACCACATACCACATTGTTGGGCATGGTGGCTCACACCTGTAATCCCAGCCCTTGGGAGGCAGAGGCAGGAGGATTGCTGTGATGTGAGTTGGAGGCTGAGCTCAGGGCCAGCCTCAACTACAAAGCAAGACCCTGTCTCAAAAAACCTACAAAAAAAAAAAAAAAAAAAACAACTATTAAAAGGAATAATTTAAATCCAAATGGAGCAGAAGAAAGAGGATAATTAACAAAGATTAAACAAAAAAAGTTAGTTGCATGAAAGAGAAAATTTGTAGAAATGATCAATAAAATTGGTAAAATTTTGCCAAAGAGAAAACACAGGGCTGGAGATTTAGCTCAATGGTTTGGTGTCTGCATCGTAAGTGCAAGGTCCGCAGTTTTGATCGCTGATACCAGGTATCACAATACCAGGCGTGGTGGCTCACACCTATAATCCTAGCACCTGGGAGGCAGAGGCAGCAGGTTTGCTGTGAGTTCAAAGCTAGCCTATGCTACATAGTAAGTTCAGGGCCAGAGTGGACTACAAAGTAAAACCCTGCCTTAAAAAAACAACAACAAAAACACCCCCCAAAACACACAAATTTCAATATCAGCGATAAAATTAGCACCAAAAAACTTACAGAAATTAAAGAATGATAGGGAGATAATTTCATGATTGCAAGCTTGATGATATTTGAGTGCCCCTATATAACATGTGCATGTTTTAATAAGAAATTATCTTTTTACAGCGGAAAGGAAGCCTCCTTTATTTAATATGAATGCAATGAGTGCCTTATATCACATAGCCCAAAATGAATCCCCTACACTACAGTCTAATGAATGGTGAGTATTTCTGAGACACAGTGTGTAACAGTGTATGAATGAAATATTTTTGTCATGTTATTTAATTAAAATGTATTACTTGAAATATTAAAATAGGTTTACATTACTCTTGTATTTATGCTTTGTTGTGTTTACATTTTATATCATGTATATTTTATATCACATATATATATATAACTCAGTTTAGAAGATAAAGGTAGATGTGAACATGGATGCAAAAAGTACTGACTAGGCCAGGGATTTAGCTCTGGTTCCGGTGCCTGTTTTGCAAGCTCAAGGGCCTGCATTCAATTCCCCAGTAACCACATACAATACTGGGCATGGAGACTCACCCAGTAGCAGTCAGTGCCACATACGACAGTGCCGGGCGTGGTGGCTCATGCTTGTAATCCCAGCACTTGGGAGGCAGAGGCAGGAGGATTGCTGCAATGTGAGTTTGAGGCTGAGTTTAGGGCCAGCCTGAACTACAAAGCAAGACTCTGTCTCAAAAAAAAAAAAAGTACTTACTATTATAAAAATGTGTATCTTTTGAATTTTAGGGCCATATATAATGCTAATCATGTACCTCCATATTCAAATATTAGTGTTAGTATAGTCATATTTAACTGAAGAATGGTGTATAATTTATATGATATAAATTTCAGATAAAGAGATTTGACTATCAAAATTGCCAGATAATTTTTTTAAAACTTGAGAATCATTCTAGTTATGATATAATTTACATTATTGTGCTAATCTTCTATTGTTTTGTGTTGTTACTGTTATTGTTGGTGGTAGTAGTATGTGTATGTGATACAAATCCCAAATTTTAAAAATATTTTTAAATTTTGAGATAGGGTCTTACTAAGTCACTAAGTTGCCAGACTAGCCTAGAACTTTATGATCCTCCTGCCTCAGCATTCCAGAATGTTGAAATTATAGATATGATAAAATTAAGCTCATTCATATGAAGAAGTTTATGGAGAAAAGATTAATAATTTTATGAGACTAGGATTTTGATTAATGGTAAAAAAAATCACGTAAAATTAATTTTTTAGGCATACCTAGCATTTGAAAAATTCTAGGACAATATCTGGTGTGTTTAATATTTTATCATTTTAAGGATTACATGATTAGAGCACATTTATAAGAATTTGCTAATTATGTAGAGATATATGAAAGAATCTTTTGGCAGAGTTTAGTATTATGGTATGTCTTAGTGTATTTGGTGTATCTATGATAGAATATTTGAGACTGAATAATATATAAAGACAGACATTAATTTTTCGTAGTTCTGAAATCTGGGAAATCCTAGACCAAGACCACTGCTGGGTTAGGGTTCAATCACTGCTTTTAAAATGATGTCTTGAACTCTCTATCCTGTAGAGGAAACAACATTTTGTTTTCATATGGTAGGAGTACAAGAAAGAGGGAACCCGCCTACGCAGCCCTTTTTATGATGGCTTTAATTCAATCGTGAGAGCAGGGTCTTCATAATCTAAACACTTTGCATTTGGGCTCTACCTCCTAATCCTTGTGCATTAAGATTTAAGTTCGAAGCCAGGCGTGTCCTGTAACCCTAACACTTGGTAGAGGCAGGAGGATTGCCATGAGTTCAAGGATAGCATGAGCTGCATAATGAGTTCAGGATCAAGCCTGAACTACAAAATGAGACCTTGTCTCAAATAACTTAACAACAACAACAGCAACAAAAGATTCAGCTTTGAGATTTGGAGAGGGAAAAAAATCATTCAAATGATATTTGATACATGTAAATAATGATTGTATTGAACACAGACTGTCTTTATATTGCTTGATTGTTTGGGGGATTCATAAAATAATTTGTGCCTATGAGGAATTTAAAATCTCATTTGAATATTGGAAGCAAATGTTGATGGAGTAATTATTATTTATTCCCTCAATCAATGCCTTCTCATGAGTAGCTCTATTTAATAGCATAACAGACATTTAATGTTGTTAAAAATATCTTATTAGGGTTTCTAGGTTTAGTGGAAGTCTTACCCATTTGCTTAGCGCACCAAATGCTCAAGTATAAAAAATCCTCTCTCCAGAGCAGATAGAATGATGTTCTGATGGTACACTATATAGAAAATGATCCAGAGCCAGGGATTTAGCTTAGTGGTTCTGGTGTCTGTCTTGTAAACTCAAGGACCCAAGTTCAATCCCCAGTAACCACATACCACATTGCTGGGCATGGTGGTTCATGCTTGTGATCCCAGTACTCAGGAGGCAGAGGCTGGAGAATCATTGTGAGTTCGAGGCTCACCTGGGATACATAGTGAGCTCAGGGTCAGCCTGAACTACAAAGCAGGATCCTGTTTCAAAAGGAAAGGAAGAGATCCAGGGAGAAACAAAACAGAAAGGAAAGGAATATTATCTTGAATTTGAGTGGGGGAAAAAGTAAATAGGTTTTCTTCATTTTTTCTCAGTGTAGTACACATTGTGATAGATGAGTATGTGGAACCAACACTGTGGTGATGGTGATCAAATTCAGGGCCTCTGAAATGTTACTCATGCATTGTACTTTGTCTTAAGAAAATTGGATTCATTTTTGCTTTACATCACTTATCATAAACTTGTGTGAAAGTATATAGTCTTGCCCTTTTTCACCATTTCTTTTCCAGTCCTTTTTCTACCAGTAAGTAGTGCATTGATTTTTGGATGTGTATGTAAGATTTTTTTTTTTAAGAAAATAGCAATATGTTCACACAATACTTTCCTTTACAATAGGTCTGATTATTTTCGCAACTTTGTAGATTCTTGCCTCCAGAAAATCCCTCAGGATCGTCCAACATCAGAGGAACTTTTAAAGGTCAGTTTTACAATTGTGTGAGACTGTTTCAGCCTTGATAAGTGATTTTATACAGTGTGTTTTAATTCTGAATCAAGATTATATGTATATTGTGATAATTTTTACTAAAATAATTATTTTCCAAATCCAGGGCCTTATGGATGCTAGGCAGATACTCTGTACCAAACTACACCCTGGCACACTACTGATTTTTTTTTAATACTGTGATCTCTAGAAAGTTTTCCATTTTCTTTTTTCTTTCTTTTTCCGTCCTTGTCTTCCCCTCCTTAAATTTTCCTCCTCCAGCTGTGTGCTAGTGATGTAACCCAGGGCCTGATTCATCTATCAATCTTAGAAACTTTTCTTTTTTTTTTGAGACAGATCTTGCATTTTTGTAGTCCAGGCTGGCCCTGAGCTCACTATGTAGCCCAGGCAAGCCTTGACGTCACAGCAGTGCTCCAGCCTCTGCCTCCTGAGTGCTGGGATTACAGGTGGGACCTACCAGTTGCCTTTGTAGTATGTGGTACGATTGCTGATTGGTGTGAGTCAGCACACCCAGCATTGTGGTTATTTGGGATCACACTTGGGACCTTGCTCTTGCAAGGAAGGCACTGGAACCATTGAGCTAAATCCCTGACCCATGGAAACTTTTCTTAGATGGTAAAGTTTTTTGGGTTTTGTTGTTTTTGTTGTTATTTTCAGTATAGGGGATCAAACTTGGGATCTTAATCTTACTAGACAGGTGTGGTGCCACTGAGCTATATCCTGTGTCCTATTGTCTTTAGATAGAATAGATTAGCTGCTTTTCTCTTGTTTAATAAAATCTATAATTAAATATTCAGAATAGTACCAAATGGCTAGATACTTACATAAGTACTGCACAACACCTGGTTGAGCCACTTGCCTGCCCTAGATACTTAGATATGCAAGAAAATATTTGTTATAATTATAAAGTATATGTCTGTGTGTATGTATGATGCTGGAGATCAAACACAGGGCCTTCCACATACTAGTCAGGTGCTCTACCACTGAGCTATACACTCAGCTCATAAATTTTTTTTTTTTTTTTTTTTAGGTTTTTTTTAGGTTTTTTGAGACAGGGTCTCGCTTTTGTGGTTCAGGCTGGCCCCAAGCTCAGCCTCCAACTCACATCACAATCCTCCTGCCTCTGCCTCCCGAGTGCTGGGATTACAGGTGTGAGCCACCACGCCCGGCACTGTGGTATGTGGTACTGGTTGCTGCCGGGTTGAGTCTCCACGCCCAGTATTGTTATGTGGTTACCGGGGAATCGAACCCGGGCCCTTGCGCTTGCAAGACAGGCGCCTGAACCACTGAGCTAACTCCCCGGCCCTCAGCTCATAAATTTTAATTCTCGTAGAATAAAGTCATTTCAAAATGAGTTAAACGTAGATTAACTTTGGGCCTGTGTGTGTGTATGTGTGAGAAAAATACATGACTATAAGAGAAACTATTATAAAATGGATATAGTACTTTTGTTATAGCTGGGCAGAGTGGCAGGAGCCTGTAGTTCTAACTGCTTGGAAGGCTGTGCAACAAAGCTACACTCTGTCTCAACAAAAGAAAAAAGTCTTTTGTTCTTAACAATAATAATATTGTAAAAATACTGTAAATTGTGTTGCATTTTCAACAGACTTGGTTGCTTCATTTAAATATATTAGTGTGTGCCTTCTATTCTCAGAAAATTACTTCATTTGAGAGTTTGGTATTTTATTAATACCAGTAATAAATTTCACTATTATTAAACTATCAGCCTGGCGTAGTGGCAGACAGCTGTAATCCGAGCACTCCAAAGGCTGAGGCAGGAAGATCACAGTGATTCTGAGTGCAGCCTGAACTACATAACAAGACCCCGTCTCTAAAAACAATAAAACTCAGAAACCTAAACTATCTAGATTAGTCAGTAGCAAGTAGGATTTGATTCTATTGCAATTTTTCACAAAATGTAAACTTTTATGCTAATATTCACAGTTTCAGAATTTATTTTCACTGATAAACATTAGCTAAATTAAAGTTATGAAGAAATGTAAAAGATCATATATATATTTGATAACATTACTTGAAGCCACAGTATATAGAAGAGCAGTATGACATTTCAGTAGGAATTCTATGCAGTGAACTTATTTATGGTTTCAGAAATGAAAACCTCCATAAATAGGCATTCACAGTAGCAATAAAAGCCTTACTACATCTAGGAATTATAAATAAACTAAGCCGCTAATTATAAATAAAAGAAAGCAAGATCAGGCTGGGGATGTAGTGGAGTCATAGAGTACTTGCCTTAGTCGTCCCTGGATTTAATCTAGTACAGCAAGAAAATTATAAAAGAAAAACAGTACTAATCCTAATAATGGAGTTGTTCTTTCTACTTTCCTGTATTTGATAAAACTAAGGTATTAATCATACTAATGCTTATACAGAATATAAAGGAGCCCACAATACCTAAATTCAGGTTGATTAATTTACTGTCCGTAAATATTTCTGTTGAAATCAAATATAGCTGAGAAATAATGCAAGAGTGATTTCCTAGGAACAGAGTAGATGTTTATAAATGACAATTCTTTTAAATATCAGAAGTCATAAGTGTAATAGAATTAGATAGTTAGAGATTATATGTGTTATATATCATAGGATAGTAACTCTAGAGTATGGGAAGGAGTGTATTTACACTATTTGAAAAAAAAATTTTCAACCTGACTTTTGCCTTCTACCCTCTCCAGCACATGTTTGTTCTTCGGGAGCGCCCTGAAACAGTATTGATAGATCTTATTCAAAGGACAAAGGATGCAGTAAGAGAGCTGGACAATCTACAGTATCGAAAAATGAAGAAACTCCTTTTCCAGGAGGCACATAATGGACCAACAGTAGAAGCACAGGAAGAAGAAGAGGTAATTTCTAAAATGATTCAAATCTTCTTAACTTTATTTCCTTATACAACTTTCCCTGCCAAGAATTTACTTTTTATATCAATAATTTCCAGGTTTGATTTTCTTTTTTTTTTTTTGAGACAGGGTCTCGCTTTTGTGGTTCAGGCTGGCCCCGAGCTCAGCCTCAAACTCACATCACAATCCTCCTGCCTCTGCCTCCCGAGTGCTGGGATTACAGGCGTGAGCCACCACGCCCGGCACTGTGGTATGTGGTACTGGTTGCTGCTGGGTTGAGTCTCCACGCCCAGTATTGTTATGTGGTTACCGGGGAATCGAACCCGGGCCCTTGCGCTTGCAAGACAGGCGCCGGAACCACTGAGCTAACTCCCCGGCCCCCAGGTTTGATTTTCTTAACATTGGTTCGGTAAGATCTCAGTCAGGAAAAAAGGCATTTTATCATATTCTGTTGTATACTTTAAACCCAACCACTTCATAGTACATACTGGCATGATAAGGCTAATCTAGTTCATCTCATGTTTCTTGGTTATCCAGTTCCATGGAACGTGCTTTTGGAAGCACTTGAAGCTATAGACTGAAAGCGGTTTTTTTTTTTTATTGTTTAGTGTTGTGTTTTGGAAATGGGGCTAGAACTCAGGACCTTGCACTTACAAGCCAGGTGTGGTGCCACTGAGCTACATCCCCAGTCCAACTGAGTTGAGTGTACTCACTCACAGGTCATTAGAAAGTTACCAAGTATTCTACTGTATCATCAAGGAAATGTGATTCTTTTCAGTTCTGCATTGTATTCCATCTACAAGGCTCTAAAGTATTCATTTAAGACCAAGCATGGTTGTGCACACCTGTAATCCTAGCACTTGAGAGGCTGAAGTAGGAGGATCACTGTAAGTTTGAGGCCGGCCTGGGCTACAGAGATCAAGGCCAGCCTGAAAAAAAAAGAAAGAAATATAAGTATAATACTTGTTTTAACTTCAGTAAACAAATAAGTAATTGATTTTACAGATGGGCAAAGCAAGGTTCAGAATGGTTAACTTAATACAAAGAGTCATGTGGGTTCAAATGCATAACTAATTCTCAAGGCTGGTTTCTGTATTGCCTTTTAGGGAGAATAGTAGTACAGATTTGCACTTGGAGTGTTAAAGAACTTCTTCACAAGGAAATATACATTGAAGTATATTTTGTGTGAATTACCTTTTTTCTCTAAATATTCTTCTATTTTTACCCCTTCCAGAATTCCAATATTTGATTGCTTCCTGTTGCTTTTCAATAAGATATTCTGATATCAAAAACAATATATAGTTACTTTTCTTAGTTTTTGAATAATTGATAAACTATAAAATATAACAGTTGTTTTGAGACCTTTTTGGTTTTTAAGTCTTATAATAGTCAGAAAATTGTCTTGCCCTATTTTAGATACATAAAACATTTTAGTAAGTTATGAAATAAAATTCTGTGGTTAAATTTTATATATATATATATGAGATGTCTAAGAAAAATTCTTTTATTTACGTGTCTATTTATTAATACCTCAGTCTGGCATAGTAAGACAGCCATGCTGTTGGTGCTCTGATCCTATTTCTGTCTGATTAGGAAGCATACTTATGGTTATGACTGAATATATATGCAATCAATTCTTTTTTTGAGATAGGGTCTTGCTTTGACTGCTGGTGGGCATGAGTATCCACACCCATTATTATTGTATGTGGTTACTGGGGATCAAACCTGGGTCCTGGTGCTTGGAAGACAGGTACTGGAACCACTGAGCTAAATTCCTGGCCCCTGTGTAATCGATTCTTAATATCGAGGAGAATTAACAGTAAGAATATTGGTAAGAATTAACAGTAAAATAGCCAGTCACGGTGGCATACCTATAATACTGCCACTGGGAGACTGAGGCAGGAAGTTTATGTGAGTTTGAGGCCAGTCTGGCCTGTACAGTTAAGTCTAGTCTGAACTACATAGTTAGACACTGTCTCCAAATATAAATAATTAAATAAAAAATATTTGGTGACGTAAAATCTAAAGACTGTACTTTCTAGAGAAAAGAAGAAAAGTCTTCAATAAAAAGAACTAAGAGGGCTGTTTAAAGGATTTTTAAATGAGTTTATAGTAGCCAAAAGAATCACTGAGAAATGAGCAAACTAACTATCCCATGAGATTTCTTATAGAAATGCTTTTTGAAAAATGTCAAGCAATGTAGAGAAAGAGGTATAAATTGGGAATTGCCCCCAAATAGGCTAGGATAATAACGTAGTGATGGAAGTATGCGTAAGCCTGTGAGTTCTGCGTTCAGCCTGGGGTTGGAAGGTAGTGGAAATCACCCAGAACTGATCCGTTACTTTCTTTTTTCCTCTTTACTTGTTATTTTTGTGTTTTTAACCATGAACAATTGATAAACTTGTGGATCTCAGAGTTTCTCCCATCTATTGGGCATTTCTCTCAATAGATAGCTTTCTTTCTAATAATTGTGTTCCAAGTAGTATGTATAGTAAGTGCTTTAATCAAGAATTTAGAAGAAATATTTTATTCTAATTCTCTTTTCTTTCAGGAGCAAGATCACGGTGTTGGCAGGACAGGCACAGTGAATAGTGTTGGAAGTAATCAGTCTATTCCCAGTATGTCTATCAGTGCCAGCAGCCAAAGCAGTAGTGTTAACAGTCTTCCAGATGCCTCAGATGACAAGAGTGAGCTAGACATGATGGAAGGAGACCATACAGTGATGTCCAACAGTTCTGTCATCCATTTAAAACCAGTGAGTATTTCAGTTTCTGTGAAAAATTTCACCTTTGATAAATTTCTTCACCTGTTTAGTTTAAAAGAAGTCCATTTTCTTATAGCTCAGTGGTTCTGGAGCCTGTCTTGCAAGCGCAAGGGCCCGGATTTGATCCCTGGTAACCACATAACAATACTTGGCGTGGAGACTCACCCCAGCAGCAATCAGTACCACATACCACAGTGCCGGGCGTGATGGCTCACACCTGTAATCCCAGCACTCAGAGGCAAAGGCAGAAGGATTGCTGTGAGTTCAAGGCTAAGCTCAGGGCCAGTCTGAACTATAAAGCAAGACTGTTTCTTTAAAAAAAAAAAATAATAATAATAATAATAATAAAGACCATTTAAAACAAAAGAAATACTGTGTATTATTTAAAGCTCCTTGGAAATTAAATGTTAAAAAATAGGAAGGACACATATAAAATTAATAATGATTATTATTATAAGAGAGAGAGTTGCAGTAAATGATCAAAAGTAGGCAGGCTGAGGCATTAGCATCACAAATTTGAGCCCAGCAATCTAACAAAACCTTGTCTCAGAACTATAAAAAGTAAAAAGGATGTTAGTGTTGAAGATCTGGGTTCAGTCTCCAATATTGCCAAAAATAAAAAAATGACTTGGGAGCTGGGTGATTCAGGCACCTGTCTTGTAAGCGCAAGGGCCCAGGTTCCATCCACGGTTATCACATACAACAATACTAGACGTGGAGACTCACACCCATTGCAGAGACTCCCACCCACCTGCAGTCAGTACCACATACCACAGTGTCAGGTGTGGTGGCTCACGCCTGTAATCCCAGCACTTGGGAGGCTGAGGCATGAGGATTGCTATAACTTTGAGGCTGAGCTCAGGGCCAGCCTAAACTACAAAGTGAGACCCTGTCTCAAAGAAAACAAAAAACAAAAAAATCAAAAACAAAAATAGACATTCCAAGTTACTTTTTTTTTTTGAGACAGGGTCTCACTTTGTAGTTCAGGCTGGCCCTGAGCTCAGCCTCAAACTCATATCACAGCAGTCCTCCTGCCTCTGCCTCCCAAATGCTGGGATTACAGGGATGAGCCACCATACCCAGGGCTGTGGTATGTGGTACTGATTGCTGCTGAGTGTGAGTCTCCACACCCAGTATTGTACGTGGTTACTTGGGGATTGAACACAGGCCCTTGCGCTTGCAAGACAGGTACCGGAACCACTGAGCTAAATCCCTGGCCCCTGGATTGTCTGTTTTGATATCATTAAAGTAAAACTCAGTGTAACTGTGGAAAGTTATAAATGTAGGCTTTAGGAAATGCTGATTTTTCTACCTTATTTATAATTTTGAGTTCAAATTTTAAAATTCTAACAAAAATATTGAAATCTGGTAATTCCTCTCAGCAATTAGTAGGAAATTTTTTTTAACTTCACTACTTACAGTATTGCCTAAAAAGTTATTAGGCACAATAGCTAAAATGAAATGACCCAAATGTCTGCCAGTAGATGAATGGATAATCTGTGATATGTATATCTAGTGAGATATTTTCCATCAATGAAAAGGAATGCACTTGTGACATATACTGCACTATGGATGAATGTCAGAAACATGCTAAGTGACATAATACAGACCTAAAATGACAAGTATTGTGTAATTCAGTTTAAAGTAAAATTTGTAGGGCCAGGGACTTAGCTCAGTGGTTCCACTGTCTACCTGGTAAGTGCAAGCTTCCATGGTGGCTCATGCTTGTAATCCCCACCCTTGAAAGATTCAGGCAGGAAGACTGCTGTGAATTCCAGGCTATCCTGGACTACATAGTGAGTTCAGGGCCAATCTGAACTACAAAGAGAGACCTTGTGTCAATCAATCAATAAAATTTGTTCAGTAAATAAATTAGTAGGAATGACTGAGTAGACGGGAAATGATTGCTAATGTGCAGATTTTAGAGTGATGGAAAAATTTTATAAATAAGAGTGGTAGATACACAGTATTGAGAATTCTGTTACTGCAGCTTAAAATGACTAAAATGGCAGATTATTTATTGTACATATTTTAACACATTAAGAATGATCTTTGGGTCGGGCATTTAGCTCAGTGGCACTGCAAGCACAAAAGTCCAAGTTTGATCCCCAGTACCACCAAAAAAAGTGACAGTTACAGGCTTTGGATTTGCAGTGGTGTGCATTTGTAATCCAAGCTACTCGGGAGGCTGAAGCAGGAAGATCACAACTTTGAGACAGCCTGGGTAATTTAGTGAGACCCTGTCTTAAGACATGGGGATATAGCTCATTTGAAAAATACTTGCCTAGCAGATGCAAGGTTCTGAGTTCAGTACCTGGTTAACCACTCTCCCCCTTCAAGAAAGGATGATTAAGCAATAGTATTATTCAGGGTAAAGTTTGCTTTTAATTTTTATATTCAAAGACAGTGGAATCAGTTATAAAAAGATTATTTCTACAGTTGGTTACTATTTAAGTGACATCCTCTTTGTTGGTGATCTGAGGTAAACAAAGAAAAACACTGATTCTGTTTGTTGGGTGCTGGAGATCAAACCCAGGTCCTTGAAAATGTTGGGCCAGCTCCTTACCACTGAGCAATGTTTGAGCTCAGTTCTTCAGTTTTTACAACCAGTTTTTTACTGCCTGTTTTGGACAGAAGGTAAAACATTATAAAGATTTTTTTTTTTTTTTTTTGAGACAGGGTCTCACTTTGGAGTTCAGACTGGCCCTGAGCTCAGCCTCAAACTCACATCGCAGCAATCCTCCTGCCTCTGCCTCCTGAGTGCTGGCATTACAGGTGCGAGCCACCCAGCCTGGCACTGTGGTATGTGGTGCTGATTGCTGCAGGGTGTGAGTGTCCATGCCCAGTATTGTATGTGGTTACTGGGGGAGCGAACCCAGGCCCTTGCACTTGCAAGACAGGTGCTGGAACTACTGAGCTAAATCCCCAGCCCTCAGTCTCTATATTTCATACACTGTAGAAGTAATTTCTCATAATTCTAATTATGTTGAAAATAAAATGACATTTCTTCTTTTTAAAATTATGTGTGTGATATTTATTGATCAAATTATCTTTAATTTCCTTGACAGTTCAAAGAAAGTACTTAAAACACCTTATATGATGTCTTTTTCATTGCTTAGGAGGAAGAAAATTACAGAGAAGAAGGAGAGTCTAGAACAAGAGCCTCAGATCCACAATCTCCACCCCAAGTATCTCGTCACAAATCACACTATCGTAATAGGGAACATTTTGCAACTATAAGGACAGCATCATTGGTATGTACTTTCCTGGACCTCAAGAAAAATAAGTTTTTCATAATGAACCAGCAGTTTATCTGATTTTTTGTGTGTGTGTTTTGAATTTATTTTGCAAATCCTTAATTCAACATTTAGGTTCCCGAGAAAGATATGTAAAGCACTAAAAAATATTAAGCTAATATCTTTAAGACTTATACACAAATTACTAATAGTTCAGAATATATTCAGCAGATATTCAAATAACTTTATTAATGGTGGCTCAGGATCTAGCTGGGCATCTGCCTGGCCAGCATAAGCACAAGGTCTCGAGTTTGATCCCTGGTACACAAATCACAGTGCTGAGCGTGGTAGCTCACACCTATAATTCCATCACTCAGGAGGCAGAGGCAGGAGGATTGCTGTGAGTTCGAAACTTGCCTGAGCTACATAATGAGTTTAGGGGAAAAAAATAGATCTGATAGTTATCTGAGTTGCCAAATACATAATAGTATTAAGTGTTCCCAGTGAAGCCTTTTGTCCCTATTTCAATTTTCTCATATTAATTAAAGACACTTTTAAGTTATAAGTTAACTTAAGTTAACTTAAAAAACATGGAATACATTTATCTTATTAAGCACAGTAAATCCATTTATTACAAATAAAAAATTTACAGAATGTCTTAGTTACTTTTCCCAGTAATCTGGGACAGATTACCCAATATCTTCATGTAAAAGAGAAAAGTTTATTTTAGTTCACAGTTTGTAGAAGTTTCAGTTTATATTGGCTGTCTCCAAGGCATGGTGATGTGGCAGAGTTTCATAGCACAAGAGAAACAGTCCATGGTAGAATAGGCAGAAGTTGTTAATAGGAAAATCAGTTAATATGAGTAGATCTGTTTCCAGTTTTGTTTTGTTTTTTGAGGTGAGGTCTTGTTGTATATTGCCTAGGCTAGCCATGAATTCCTGGATTCAAGTAATGCTCCCATCTGAGCCCCTATAGTCACCACCAGGCCTATAGACATGTGCTGCTGTGCTCAGAGCTTCTTCTTAGTTTACTCCATAAAAATTTGAATATCTTTCTTTCAAAGACATCCTGGAAATTTTAATTAGTACCTGCTGACATTGGAATTTCTTATGTTAATCACCTGTATAGTTAATAGTAAGTGATCTAAATGCTTTTAAAAGAAAAATATTTTACTTTATTTTCTTTTTGTTCATTGTATGTCTAGGTTACAAGACAAATGCAAGAACATGAGCAGGACTCTGAGCTTAGAGAACAGATGTCTGGCTATAAGCGAATGAGGCGGCAGCATCAAAAGCAACTGATGACTCTGGAAAATAAGCTAAAGGCTGAAATGGATGAACACCGCCTCAGATTAGACAAAGATCTTGAAACTCAGCGTAACAATTTTGCTGCAGAAATGGAGAAACTTATCAAGAAACATCAGGCTGCTATGGAAAAAGAGGTAGCTGATTCAGTAGTATTAATTTGCTTCTTAGAGCTTATGTCTACCTCAGTGTAGCTTTTTGTTTGATGTTAAGGTATTAGTTCCCAAGTAAACTGATGAGGAAAAGGAGAAGCATTTATGTGACTTGTCTAAGGCTGTTTATAAACTGTTTTTAGGTCAATCACCCTCCCCCAAAAAAGATTGTTTTTTTTTTCCTCTCACTAAATTTAAGTGTGCATTTTGAGTATAGAAAATTGATGTCTTGATATCCATTGCTGTTTGTAAACTAGTAGACTTTGAGTCCTTTCTTGATAATTGAGAGCTTTCTAGTATCACAGCAAATAAATCATTCAACTATTTTAGGCTTTTGGTACACTGGTTTTTTGAGAACTTTGATTTATTATCATTATATGATTAGATCTCAGAGTCATTCATGATTCTCTTGTGTACTTTTTTAGAATCCTTCCCTCAATTTTATACAGCATTCTTATGTCAGGATAATTGATGACATATACAGAAAACAATTGAGATTGGAAACCAAGAGATTCAGATTGAGTTAGCCCATTTAATCATTTTTAAATAAGTATTTACCATATGATATAGGTGTACTTTATGGTATTGTAACTACATGAAACCTTTTCCTGTAATGTTTTTGGTATTCCCATCAATTTCCCTTTATTTTTCCCATCATATTTGCCAAATGGAATGTTTCTGAGTTAATGTGATATAATCAAAGTATGTTGTTAGCAAAAAAAAAAAAAAAAAAAAGGTTTTAGTTTGTATTAAATATTTATTTACTATTACCTACCTTGTTCTCCCTCTACCCCTCACAAAAGTGGAAAAAATTTCTCGCAGTTGTAGGGAATTTGACAGAAAGAAAAATATTTGATTTGAAATAATTTGATAGAACATTGTACAGATAATTGGAATCTTGTTAGATTAGGGTGGTATTTCTAATAGCTTGAGAAGAGGTAGATATTAATATACTATATTTAGAAAGCTGTTTATGAAACACGATATACAGTATAATTAAAAACTTAGTGAAATGTATATATATCCTGGAAAAAATATTATATGTATGTAACAAAATGATTACTTAGGTTATTATCTCTGTATACTAAAATCATGTAAGATTTTTTTTCCCTCCAGATTTCCTAAATGTTCTGAATGAATATATAATATATATATGAATATGTAGTATATGTAATTTATATGCAATATATAATAATACATAATTTTGAAAAGTATGATACATTTATTTAATTTAATATTTACACAAACTAAAGAGCAAGGGTTAATTGGAAGGTAAATGTATTCCATTTATTATATAACATAGTCTTGGTAAAAAGAATATGATTTAATATTTGAAGATAAATATTTTTGCTGAAGGAATATTTAATATTTCCTGTTAAAGGAAAAGAGCTGAAATTATTTTGGTCCAGTAAGAGATCAAATTTTAAAGATGATTCTATCTCATTGGTTCTCTTAAAGTAAATGAGAGAGATGATGAGAAACATTGTTACTAAGTAGTATGTTTTGTTAGTATTTCTATCAATTTTATCTTGTAATATCCTTTGTATGTATGTCAGACCTCTGTTTTAAATATATCTACTTGATAATTTGATTCATTTTTAAAACTTTTATATAGGCTAAAGTGATGGCCAATGAGGAGAAAAAATTTCAGCAACATATTCAGGCCCAACAAAAGAAAGAACTGAATAGCTTTCTGGAGTCCCAAAAAAGAGAGTATAAACTTCGAAAAGAGCAGCTTAAGGAGGTATTTTATAAAAATTTAATGCTTTCTGTTTATTAATTATATTCAGTGGTCCTTGTCATGCATGGTATCACATATCTGTATTTGGGAGGCTAAAATAGGATTGCTTCAAGTTCAAGGCCAGCTTCAGCTCCATAGTGAGTTCAAGGACAGCCTGAACAAAATAGTAAGTCCCTGCTTCCAGTCCATCAGTTCTGTCTGTCTCCCTCTGTGTCTATCTCTCTTTCTCTCTCACTCTCTTTTTTTTTTTTTCTTTTAGTTTTTTGAGACAGGATCTCTCTTTGTAGTTCAGGCTAGTCCTGAACTCAACTTTGAACTCAGCGATCCTCCTGCCTCTGCTTCCCCAGTGCTGGGATTGGGTGGGTGTGAGCCACCATGCTCAGCATTAGATGTATTTTCTTTCATAGGTGTTTTAGTCACTTTCTCCTTGCTAGAATAAAATATCTGACGTATGCAGATAAAGGAAGAGAGACTTGTTTTTCCTCACAGTTTCTGTGGGTTCTGTGCATGGTTTTTTTTTTTTTTAGGTTTTTTGAGACAGGGTCTCGCTTTGTGGTTCAGGCTGGCCTTGAGCTCAGCCTCCAACTCACATCACAGCAATCCTCCTGCCTCTGCCTCCCGAGTGCTGGGATTACAGGCGTGAGCCACCACGCCCGGCACTGTGGTGTGTGGTACTGGTTGCTGCTGGTCGTGAGTCTCCACACCCAGTATAGGTATGTGGTTACCGGGGATCGAACCCGGGTCCTTGCGCTTGCAAGACAGGCGCTGGAACCACTGAGCTAAATCCCCGGCCCTCTGTGCATGTTTTGAGGACTCCAAGACTAAAAGAACATGGCTGAGGGGTGTAGTGAAGGAAAACCACTCATGTTGTAGTGATCAGAAGGCAAGAAAGAAGGAAAAAGGTTGGGAGGTTGATAAATCCTACCAGATCACAACCTCAGTGATCCACCTCTGACAAATCCTCAGCCTCCTAATAGTACGCTTGGCTACTGTACTTATTTATAGATGAATATAATATACCAATAATTCAGTCACATTCCAAAGGCTGCCTCTGAGCAAATGAGAATTTTGGAAGAGATTCTAAATCTAAACCATAATAGAATATGCTAATTTTATGGCTATATAGTTTCATTTATTTGCCCTGTATGTCTGCTTTATGAACTTCTTTTTAAAGTAAGTGTAGTCTTAACTGAAAAAGGCCTTAATTATTCTAAGACCTTTTTCTTTTTTCTTGTAGTGCTGATGGTTGAATACAATGCCCTCATATTAAGGTACATCCCAAGCCCTTTCTGTTTTTGTTTTTTGAGGCAAGGTCTTTCTAAGTCACTGAGTTGCCCAGACTGGGTCAAACTTGCTCTATTCTCTACCCCAATCTCCCAGAGCGCCAAAATTATAGATGTACTCCATCACACCCAGCTCTAAGGCAATTTTGAAAGAGAGTAATTAATTCAGGATAATATCCAGTGTTGAAAATGAGATCTTAATTTATCCCCCTTATAGACTGAAATTTTCAGTCCGTTAAAATTAATGGTAAATTAATGAGCTTGGTAAGAGTACTCTCGTGACATTGAGAGTGTGTGTGTCACGCACCCACGTGAAGATGTAGAAATCTAGGGCTGGGGATATAGCTCAGTGGTTCCGGCGCTTGTCTTGTAAGCGCAAGGGCCTGGGTTCGATTCCCGGTAACCACATAACAATACTGGGCGTGGAGACTCACTCCAGCAGCAATCAGTACCACGTACCACAGTGCCAGGCGTGGTCGCTCACACCTGTAATCCCAGCGCTCGGGAAGCAGAGGCAGGAGGATTGCTGTGATGTGAGTTGGAGGCTGTGCTCGGGGCCAGCCTGAACTACAAAGCGAGACCCTGTCTCAAAAAACCTTAAAAAAAAAAAAAAAGATGTAGAAATCCATGTGTTTTACTGTCTACATACTGGTGGCACAGAGATTTGCCATACACTCTACTAAGTAAGCTTCAGTGATAATAATTTTCCAATTATAGAGTGAACCTGCAATATATTTCTGTCACTATTACACAGAATCCAAGCTCTTTAAAAAGAAACTGAGAATCCAAACTCTAAACTGGAATATTGAATCTGAAAAGACTGTTACTAGGAGGGCTAGATAAATAACTCAGTAGTAGAACCCTTGGCTAACGTGTCCAATCCCTCAGTTCAATCCCCAGTAAGCGCCTCCCCCATAAAAAATATTGTAAATAGAGTTCCCAGCTATGCATAAATAATTAACATCCAACAAAATGTAGTTGTATGTTTCTGTTTCTCTGAAATATGCTACTTTGTAGTTTAGTCGTTTTAGATAATACTTTTGGATATAATTGTAGTCAACCTAACAGTTTTCTTTTGGAAGGCTGATCTTTCTGTGTTTATGTTGATTTAGAATAATGATTCTCAATATAGAGGAAGGAACATAGCAGAGTCTGAGTATTTTATAAATTAAAACTGTGAAGGGCTGGGGATTTAGCTCAGTGGTTCCTGCGCCTGTCTTGCAAACACAAGGGCTGGGGTTTGATCCCCGGTAACCACTACAACAATGCTGGGTGTGGTGATTTACACCCACCAGCAATCATTACCACATACCACAATGCCTGGCTCATGCCTGTAAACCCAGCCTGTAATCCCAGCAATTGGAAGCAGAGGCAGGAGGATTGCTAAATTCAAGGCTCCCCTGGCTACATAGTGAACTCAGGGCCAGCATGAACTACAAAGCAAGACCTTGTCTTAAAAAAAAAAAAACTGTGAAGAATTCATCTCTTGAATAACAAGAGAAAGAAGATAAAGTGTAGTAGTCTCTAAGAATTATAGGGAAATACAGCTGATGATGCTCTGTAAGTCGAAAATACACCTTATTAGCATACTACAGTTTGCCTCATTGAATATATTGTCACTTTTTTTTTTTTTTAGGTTTTTTGAGACAGGGTCTCGCTTTTTTTGTGGTTCGGGCTGGCCCTGAGCTCAGCCTCAAACTCACATCACAATCCTCCTGCCTCTGCTTCCCAAGTGCTGGGATTACAGGCGTGAGCCACCACGCCTGGCACTGTGGTATGTGGTACTGGTTGCTGCTGGGTGTGGGTCTCCACACCCAGTATTGTTATGTGGTTACCGGGGAATCAAACCCGGGCCCTTGCGCCTACAAGACAGGCGCCGGAACCACTGAGCTAACTCTCCGGCCCATATTGTCACTTTTTAATCTTGTTCAATATAAATGCATTTTTATTGAAACTGTTTGTGAGGTGGTATTTAAAGTTAAGAGGACCAGGCCAGGCATTTAGTTCAGTGGTTCCAGTGCCTAGTGCAAGAGCCCAAGAGCCCGGGGTCCCTGGTACCACATACCACAATGCTGGGCATGGTGTTAATCCCAGAATTTGAGAGGCAGAGGCAGAAGGATTGCTGAGAATTCCAGGCTAGCCTGGGCTACATAGTGAATTCAGGACCAGCCTGAACTACAAAGTGAGACCCTGTCTCAAAAAACTAAAAGAAAAGTTTAGCCATAAACTACAAAAACCCTGCCCCCCCAATCAGTTAATAAGAGGGCCAGGGATTTAGCTCAGTGGCACCGTACTTGCTTCGTAAGTACAAAGTGCTGATTCAATCTCGGGTACAAAAAAGAAAAAAAAATACTAATAATAAACCAAAAAATAAGGAGGGTGGGAGTTTTTAGTTCAAGTGGTACCATGTCTACCTTGGAATTTCAAGGGCCTGAATTCGATCTCCTGTACTACAGATAGATAAATAGATAGGCAGGCAGGCATTGATCAGTGGTTATTTTTGCTGAAAATTAAATAGCATTTATAGAGTAGATTTCTATTTTCCCTTGGTTTTGTGGATTTCCCATTTAATTTCCAGTTGTTTTACCTTGAGTCTATCCAAAATTTTGTCTAAAGCTTATATTGAGAATGTTAAAATCTAAGAATTAATATGATGCTAAATTGTATATAAGCTTCAGTTTTAACTCACAAATAATTTTTACCCGAAAACACTGCCTTCTGTCTCTTCTTGGGAAGATTTTTAAGGGAGAATGTATTTTCTTTATTAACCAGTCATTATATGCTTTGACTTTAGGAACCTGAAATAGAGCTGTGCAAAACCAAAAGATATGTATGTTTTCTGACAAATGTACATTTCTCTTTTTCCCATCCTATCTCATGAGTGCCTCAATAAAGAGGAAAACAGCTGGGCATGGTGTGGCATATCACTGTTATCCCAACTCTCTGGGAGGCTGAGGCAGGAAGGTTGCATGTTTGAGGTCAGCCTGGTGGACTTAGCAGAATCCTGTCTCAAAGTAAAATATGAAGAAAAGGGCTACACAGCTCAGTGTAATGGTCCTAGGTTCATTCCCCATTGCAGAAAGAAAAAAAACCAAGAAAATATTACCTATTTTCACCAGTTTATAAACTTAGTTAAATCTGGGCGTAGTGGCCCACCCCTGTAATCCAGCATTCAGGAGGCTGAGGCAGGAGATCAGTGTGAGCCAACCTGGGCTACACAGTGAGTTCAAGGTCAATTAGAAATGTATAGTGAGACCCTGTCTTAAAAATACTAAAACAAACCTTGCTTAAGCATTAGAAAAACTTATCTAATTTTTTTTTTTTTAAGATAGTGTCTGCAGTATAGTATACTCACAATGCAGTTCAGACTGGCCTCAAACTCAAACATTATACCAAATGATACATTCATTCATATAGTTAAATTTTTATATATTTTGAACTGAGGTGTTTTCTGTGTTCCCAGGAGCTGAATGAAAACCAGAGCACTCCTAAAAAAGAAAAGCAAGAGTGGCTTTCAAAGCAGAAAGAAAATATACAACATTTCCAAGCAGAGGAAGAAGCTAACCTTCTTCGGCGTCAGAGACAATACCTGGAGCTGGAGTGCCGTCGCTTCAAGAGAAGAATGTTGCTTGGGCGCCATAACTTGGAGCAAGACCTTGTCAGGGAGGTATGTTTGAATAATGTGAAATTTATTAACAGAATCTTTCCTGGATATATACCAATCACTTCCGAATCTCAGGGGCCTTGTACTGTGTTTCCCTCTACCTGAGTAATAATTCCCTAAATACCCATAAGCCTTGCTTTCTCCCTTCTTTATGTCTGTATTCACTTGTCAGCTTGCCAGAGAGCCCTTCCTGACTGCAAGATCTTACACACATCATGCACACGTAGGCATGCACACCCACCCTCCCCCTTCCTCTCCCTCTCTTTGGGAAAAGAGAATTGTCATCCTCACTAAAATTAAACTCGTATAAAGCCAGACTTTGTTCTTTTTTTTTTGCTGGTATTGAAAAAAGAGGGGATTGAACCCAGCATCTTTGCACTAAGCTACATCCATACAGAGCTACATATAGGATCCTGGTAAGTTGCCTAGGATGGTGTAGAACATCTGATCCAACAGTCTCAGTCTCCCGGAGAACTTGAATTACAGGTATCTGCCACCATACGTAGCTGTTCAGTTCTTTATATTGTGTTTGACATAAAGTAGGCATTCAATAAAAATTTAGTATGAAGAAATTAAGTTTGCCTTTTTGATCTGAAATGAGTGTTAGGAGATGCATGTTGCCATTTAACATATTTTATAAAGATGCTGCTTTTTAATTGGACAATTGTTGTAAAAACTGCTTGGGCCAGTGAAAATAGTTCTTCTCATTAAGAGGCTATTTCAGTCTGCCTTGGTGGTACACAGTTGTTATCCCACATTTGGGGAGCTGAGGCAGGAGGATTATAAGCTTGCGCTCAATTCAGGCAACTTCAGGGCTTAATCAGACCCTGTCTCAGGAGTGGGGGAGGTGGCCCCATGTAAAGGCCCTGTATTACCCTCTTTTCCAAGAAAGATAATATTTATGAACATAGATAAATTTATTTCCAGTAGCTGGTTATGTGTCAAATACAGAATAAGTTCACAAACTCACAAATAAAAATAGATAGGGACAACTTAAAAAATTGGTAATAGCCAGTCTGTCTTAGTTACTTTTCTCATTTCTAAAACAAAATACCTGACACCCAAGGTTAAAGGAGAAAAGATTGATTTCAGCTCACAGTTTATATTGGTTTCAGTTCATAGTCCACTGGCTCTGAGACTGGGCTGCGTGCCTGATGAGAAATAGTTCACGGCATGGTAGGCAAGAGGCAGCAAAGGAGCAGCAGCCAGCCTGCCTTCCTTCTGTTGCTTTATGTTCCATCCAGGCTACAAATCTATTGATTGGTGATACCCATACCCAAAGTGGGGCCATGACCCATACCCTTAATCCTAGTATTATACCTTTAATTGACATTCACACACCTTAATCCACCCACCTGCAGAACTTTCCAGCTGTGACTACATGAAAC
Source organism: Petromus typicus (assembly GCA_004026965.1). Taxonomy (NCBI): domain Eukaryota; kingdom Metazoa; phylum Chordata; class Mammalia; order Rodentia; family Petromuridae; genus Petromus; species Petromus typicus. Next base: position 58,134 of record PVIR01007395.1, read on the forward strand.
TTTGGGGTCTAGATACAAGCATAACACCAGTCCTCCTGGTGGCAATAATTAACAGACAGAATGTAAACTGGTTCTGCCCTTTTGGAGAATGATTTAACAGTAGCTTTTAAAATATATGTGCATGCTTTTACTTAGCAAATTTACTTCTGAGGTTCTGTTCTACAAAAATAATAACATGGGGCTGGGGATTTAGCTCAGTGGCACTGCACCTGCCTCATAAGCAAAGGTCCTGTGTTCAATTGCCAGTGCTACAAAAAAAAAAAATAATAATAATAATAATAAACATGGTTATATTATGTAGCATAAATAGATGTTTACTTAAACTTACGAAGCAAAAAATGGAAATAGCTCAAGTATTGGTCACATTGGATGGGTTGAAAAAGTGGTATAAAGCAGTCATTTTCAGTGAAACTTTTAAAAGTATATGCTGATTTGATTTAGTCATATATGCATAATACTAAGTGAAGAAAGTCTATAATATGTATATCATGAAAACTGCATTTTTAAAACAATGACTATCACAATAATAATGGGAAGAATTAGAAGCATATATGCCACACTGTTGGCCCCTGGCTAAATGGTTTGTAAGGACAAAGGGGGCAAGTTTAATTTTGACATAAAATACATCCATATACTTACTCTTTTATTTTTAATATACTTACTCTTTTTTACCTGAGAGATAAACAAGAATTTACAAAGGAAGAGTAATGTTGATTGAACAACATGTTCTAGGTATTCTGAAGACTTTTTATTCAGAAACTTATTTCTTCCTTGTGTCAAATCTATGAAAAAGGTCAAGGAGAGTGTATAATCTGGGAGTGGTGGTGCACACCCGAAATCCTAGAACTCAAGAGACAAAAGCAGGAGGATCACTATGAGTTCAAGGCCAGCCTGAACTACATATTGAGGTTCTATCTCAAAAAGTGAGGGACACGCATAGACGCACACACAACTGGGGATTTAGCTCAAGTGAACTACGCCTACCTTGGAAGCACAAGGGCCCAAGTTCCATCCTCAGTACCACTAAAAGAGGGAAAGGCCTGGGGGGGTTGGGGGAGAAGTTCACTGAGTCTGGGTTAAATCCTTAGTTCTGACAGATAGAAAAAAGATTATATAATCCTGATATTTATTCTTTTTGGTTCTTAAAGTTTTGTTTATGATACTGTACAACAGTAACAGTAAATTATCATGGTGTGGTGGCACACACCTGTAATCCCAGCACTCAGGAGGCTGAGACAGGAAGATCATCATAATTCAAGGCCAGCCTGAGCTACATAGTGAGTTCAAGGCTAGTCTGAACTATATAGTTAGACCTTATCTTAAAAAACAAATAAATAAAGGGCCGGGGATTTAGCTCAATGGTTCCGGCGCGCCTGTCTTGCAAGCGCAAAGACCTGGGTTTGATCCCTGGTGACCACATACCTATGCTGGGTGTGGAGACTCATGCCCAGCAGCAACCAATATCACATACCACAGTGCCGGGCGTGGTGGCTCATGCCTGTAATCCCAGCATTCGGGAGGCAGAGGCAGGAGGATTGCTGTGATGAGTTGGGGGCTGAGCTCGGGGCCAGCCTGAACTACAAAGTGAGACCCTGTCTCAAAAAACCTAAAAAAAAAAAATAAATAAATAAATAAATAAAACCAATGCATTTTATATCTTTGTCTTCTGTATTATGCTTCAGGAGTTAAACAAAAGACAGACTCAGAAGGACTTGGAGCATGCCATGCTACTGAGACAACATGAGTCCATGCAAGAATTGGAGTTCCGCCACCTCAACACAATTCAGAAAATGCGCTGTGAGTTGATCAGATTGCAGCATCAAACTGAGCTCACTAACCAGCTGGAATATAATAAGCGAAGGGAACGAGAACTAAGGCGAAAGCATGTCATGGAAGTTCGACAACAGCCTAAAAGTTTGAAGGTACTTTTAGTGTAAACTTCTTGACAAACGGGGAAAGAGAAAAGAGTATCTGTGTAAGCAAGAAAAATCTAAAGTAGATGTCTAATCATTAAAAATTGAACATTTTGCACTTCAAGCACCTTTGGTGTATCTCAGTGGTAGAATGGCTATCACTGTAGATTTGTACTTATATATTTCTTATTAAAGTACAGAAAATGACCCAAACTTTTAACTGTGGATTCCAGAATACTAATAAATAAGAAACTGGTGTTATTTATATGCATCCAATGTCCATTGTTGCCATTATATTTTATATATTAACATCTAACCTATTGGCTTCTCTTTTTTATTCCAGTATTACAGTTTTAGAATCTTAATTTGTTGAGTTATATAAAATGTAAATATAGAAAAATAAATGTTTCTTTCTTTTCTCTTTTTTAACTGCTTGATCTGTTCCCTCTCACCAAATTTATGAGAGTTCACAATTCCAAGACATTTTCAAATTTTATACCTTATAATGAATATTTAAAGATTTAAATTAATTATAATTTTAAAAAGATAGTTTGAGCTAAGTAAGAACCAATTCTGCTGTTTCTTCAGGTGCTATCCTTATGATCATTTTGTCAGTATTATATGAGCAAAAACAGTTCTTACATTCATCTTATTTTCACTGGTATCAAGCTTTGAGGTATAAGCATTAACCTTAATCCTAGTTGAAAATGATCCATGTTTTATTTATTTATTTATGTATTTGGTCTCATAAGGAATGACTCATGGAATGACTGCAGTTTGTGTGTCACATTAAAATTTTTCTTTTTCTTTTTTTAGTTTTTTAAGACAAGATCTCACTTTTTGTAGTCCTGAACTCAGTCTCAAATTCAGCAATCCTCCTGCCTCTTCCTCCCTAGTACTGGGATTACAGGCATGAGCCACCACACCTGGCATTGTGGTAGTGGTACTGATTGCTGGTGGGCATGAGTCACCATTCCTGTCATTGTGGTATGTAGTTACCAGGGAGTCAAACTTGGGACCTTGTGCTTGCAAGACAAATGTTGGAACCACTGAGCTAAATCCTCAGCCCTCATTAAAAAATTGTTTAAATAGAGGGTATTATAAAAAAGCAGAAGATAATGTCCATATTTCATTGTTCCATTTCTGTAGAAGCACTTGGCAGAACTTTGTTAACCAAAAATAGTATTTAAGAGCAGCACTGCTAAGTATTGCTGAACTAAAAGTCATTTCTACCTAGTCATTTCTTCATCCCTCACATAATAAAGAAATAAGA
>PVIR01007396.1:0-21903 GCA_004026965.1 Petromus typicus
AATCCTCCTGCCTCTGCCTCCCGAGTGCTGGGATTACAGGCGTGAGCCACCACGCCCGGCACTGTGGTATGTGGTACTGGTTGCTGCTGGGTGTGGGTCTCCACACCCAGTATTGTTATGTGGTTACCGGGGAATCGAACCCGGGTCCTTGCGCTTGCGAGACAGGCGCCGGAACCACTGAGCTAACTCCCCGGCCAAATTTTAATTTCTGAATGTGAGACAATTTACCTGTTTATCTGGAGAGGTAAAAAATATTTTGTAACCAGAACATGGGAAGGAGGAACCTACTAAAAGAAAAATTAAGTATATGAGAAAGTCATTATTATAATGTCATCCCAGTTTATAACCCCTAACCAAACAATTTCTTATACTGTATCTATTCCTAAAAAATATTTTTTTCCCAAAAGCTATCAACTACTACATCATAGACTATCAGCTGATAAAAACTGTCAAAAACATTCAGTAGGAGCTTAGTTTGTACTGTCTCTGTCTTAGGTCATATTAACATGACTATAAAGATAAGTAAAATGAACATGCTCTTCACAAAGGAAGACATTCAAGGAAGAAGCAACTGTTGAGTAGATTATGTCGATCAAAAAAGAAAATTATTTTGTAGAGGAGAAAAGGTTATCAAAGTTAGATTGTAGAAACAAAGAAATTAAGCCAGTAAATTTACAGGAATACACAAACCAATGAAATCTTATGGGAAAACAAATAAACTAAGAGGAAGCCAAGGAAATGGAATGTTTTGCCTTGTTATAACTATAATAGTGAGTGAAGTAAAAAAATGCTTTGGCTCCAAGGCAAGGTGGCATGCCATGTTCTGTGAAGTAGATTGAATGTTTTTGTAAAGACCAAAATGATCAGTAATCATTCCTGAACAGCCCAATAGCAAGACACTCTATGATTATGGTATAATGCACAAAAATGCATGCAAATGAAGTTCAGACGCAATTAAGCATAGAGCCACCTGTGACTGAGCTGACTTCATCTTGGGAAAAGGTCTGATGATAACTTTCAAAGGGGTTTGTGTCATATGAAAGATGAACCCATGAGACAAATAATTTGTTTCCATACAAAAGGGATAAATGGAGCTATTGAAAGCTTCTAGACATGGCACTTATCAGTTGTATTTCTCACTGACCTTTGTCAAATTTAATGTACATTGTAAATCATGTAGTTATGCATTATTGCCCCAACAGAACCTTAAATTAGCAAATATGAGGGCCTTGCTGTCATAGTGATTTGTAAAAGTTATTTTAAAGATACAGTCCACTTGAGTAGTTGGTTCTCCCTGCATGTTCTGTGAGCCTAGACGATTGGCCTTACTCTGATGAAGTATGCAAGAAGAACAAGAAAAAGAAACAGCCTACATATTTGAAGCACATCTTCTGCCAGGAATGTTTTTGTTCTAAAGAAATCTGAAACAGGGCCGGGGAGTTAGCTCAGTGGTTCCTGCGCCTGTCTTGCAAGAGCAAGGGCTGGGGTTCGATTCCCCAGTAACCACATAACAATACTGGGTGTGGAGGCTCACGCCCCAGCAGCAACCAGTACCACATACCACAGTGCTGGGCGTGGTGGCTCACGCCTGTTATCCCAGCACTCGGGAGGCAGAGGCAGGAGGATTGCTGTGATGTGAGTTTGAGGCTGAGCTCAGGGCTAGCCTGAACCACAAAGCAAGACCCTGTCTCAAAAAAAAAAAAAAAAAAAAAAAAAAAAAAAAAAAAAAAAAAAAAAAAAAAAAAAAAAAAAAAAAAAAAAAAAAAAAAGGAAGAAAGAAAGAAATCTGAAACATTGCCAAAGATTTTGAGAACATTTCCAAGTAAATTTCTGGTGGTGGTATTCAGTCACTATCTTTGTTATTTTCTCATCACTGAAACACAATTCCCAACATGTAGAAGTTAAAGAAAGAAAGGTTTATTTCAGCTCACAGTTTGGAGAGGTTTGAGTCCATAGTTGGCTGGCTCCAAGGCAGGGTGGCATGGTAGAGGAACATGGCAGGAGGGAAACAGTTCACACCGAGGTAGGTGGAAGGCAGCAAAAGAGCAAGATAAGCCTCCTGTTCCCTTCCATCCCTTCCAGGATACAAGCCTTTCAAGTTGTGCCACCCACACACTGAGTGAAGTTTCTTATTGTCTATACCCACACTTATGCTAAATTGTACCTATTGCTGCTTGGAACGTAGCTTCCTGCTAGCTGGAACTCAGCTTCTAGACCTTCAGGAAGTCTAATTTAAGTCAGCTAATTTAAATAAGCAGCCTCTCCTTGGCACTGAAGCTGCTAGATGGAGACCAGAGATGCTCTGAGTTCCAACCTCTGTTGGCCCATCTCCAAGATGACTTCTGGCCAGTTGCCCTCTCTTATGATGGGTAGAACCTCAAATAACCAGCCACTTCAGTCTTCTGCATGCACTGCTCCATTTATGCTGGTGCTTCTCTCCATGGAGGCCTCCACATGTTTGAGCTGCCCCTTCCATATAGTGAGTCAGGGCTCAGAGGAAAACATCAATTTCTGCCTCCTTCTTTGTTGAATTTTCTTTCTTTGTTCTTCCTATGGACTTTAATTCTCATCTCAGATTTTCCCTGGGTTCTGGAGACCCTCCTTCCTTTCTGTCTTTCCCACATTGCTATATTCTGGCATCTGGACACCAAAACTCAGAGAGGCATTTTCTCTGCTGTTCTCCACTCCACCATCTTTGCAGAGGATCCCCATGTTTACTTCTTTAGTGAAATCCTCTAGATAATCAGTTTGGTTATGTTTGATTATCTAGATAATCCTCTCCAGATAATCAGTTTGGTTATGTCTGATCATACCTCTGTCACATATGACTTAAGGATCTAATCAACTGAAGTTATCCAACAGACTCCTGCTATTTTCTTTTTCCTTTTTAACTTTTGTTTATTGCTGGGGATCAAACTCAGCATCTCATGCATACTAGGTAAGGACCCTGCCACTGAGCTACACATTTCTATTCTGTAACAAATTACCTTGATTCTGTTTTGAGTAGTACTCTCCAGGTTATAACTTGTTTGTATTTTTATTTATTCAACCAATATTTACTGTCTACTACTCTAAACAGGGAATGTTCTAATATCTTGGATGCTCTAAGGATAGTCTCCATTGCATTAATCTGTGCTCTGATCCTTAAAATTTCTTGCCTAGGGCCGGGGAGTTAGCTCAGTGGTTCCGGCGCCTGTCTTGCAAGCGCAGGGACCCGGGTTCGATTCCCCGGTAACCACATAACAATACTGGGTGTGGAGACCCACACCCAGCAGCAACCAGTACCACATACCACAGTGCCGGGCATGGTGGCTCACGCCTGTAATCCCAGCACTCGGGAGGCAGAGGCAGGAGGATTGCTGGGATGTGAGTTTGAGGCTGAGCTCAGGGCCAGCCTGAACCACAAAGCGAGACCCTGTCTCCAAAAAAACCTAAAAAAAAAAAAAAAAAAAAAAATTTCTTGCCTAGTATGAGCTTTGGGTTTGTCTTGCTCCTTTTTTTCTAGTCGCTTGAAGTTGAGCTTTAGATTGTTTATTGAGCTTGCTTTGTTTTCCTAAAGTAGGTGTTCACTGCTATGAATTTTTCCTCATAGAACTGCTTTCATTGTGTTCCATAAATTTCCATATGTTGTATTGGAGTTATTGTTTAATTGTGAGAACTGTTTAATTTCTTCTGTGACCCATTGGTTGGTCAGCAGAGTATTGTTCAGTTTCCATGTGTTTGTGAGGGTCCTGGGCTTTCTTTTGTTATTAAGCTCCAATTTCAAGGCACTCTGGTCTGACACTATACAGGGGATAACTTCAATTCCTTTGCATTTATTTAAATCTGTTCTATGAACTAGAACGTGGTCTATTTTGGAGAATGATCCATGAGCAGTTGAGAAGAAAGCAAATTCTGACTTTGTGGGGTGAAATACTCTGTAGGCATCTATTATGTCCATTTGCTGAAGAGTTTGGTTTAGCTCAAGTATTTCCTTATCGATTTTCTGTCCAGTTGATCTGTCTCTTTGTGACAATGATGTATTGAAGTCCCCTACTATTATTGTATTGGTGTTTATCTGGTTTTTCATGTCCATTAATGTTTGTTTTATATAGTTCGGTGCATTAGAATTTGGTGCATGGATATTTAAGATTGTTATTTTTTTCTCTTGAATTTTTCCCTGTACGAAAAGATAGTGTCCTTTGTCTCTCTTTATGAATTTTGGCTTGATATCTATTTTGTCTGCAAGTAAGAGTGCCACTCCTGCTTTTTTGCTGTTTCCTGTTGCATGGAGTATTGTTTTTCATCCCTTTACTTTCAGTCTATGGCTTTCTTTCTGAATTAGGTGTGTTTCTTGTATGCAGCAGATTGTAGGATCTTGCTTCTTGATCCATTCCGCTAGTCTGTGTCTCTTAATTGGTGCATTGAGTCCATTGACATTAATGGCTATGATATAGGCAGATTTAGTGCTGTCATGTTTTCCTGTTCTTGGCTCTGTTCTTCTTCTTTTGCCCTTTTCCCACCAGTTTCTTGTTGGTCCAATGGGTTGACTCTGTTGAGTTTCATGGGTTTGTAACTTTCCTTTTTTTTAAATCCAAGATATTCTTTAGAATGTTTTGGAGTGCAGGTTTTGCATTTGTGAAGTTTTTCAGGTGGTCTTTGTCATGGAAGTATCTTATTTCCCCATCTATTTTGAAGGGTAGTTTGGCAGGATACATCAGTTTGGGTTGGAAGTTGTTTTCCTTCAGTGCTTGATACACTTCACTCCAGGCTCTTCTCACACTGAGTGTTTGGGTTGAAAAGTGTGCTGCAATCCTGATGGGCTTCCCTTGGTATGTAATTGTTTTCTTTTCTCTGTATGCTTTCAGTGTTTCATTGTTTTTTTTTTGTTTTTGTTTTTGTTTTTTTGGTATCTGGAACCTTTATAATTATATGCCTACTTGTAGATTTTTTTCATGTCACGGACATGTGGAGTTCTGTATGCTTCATATATTTGTATGTCCAATTCTTTTCCTTTTCCTGTGAAGTTTTCTGCCATTATCTCTGTGAATAGTTTTTTAATGTCTTTTGTATTGTCTCCTGCTTCCTCAGTGACTCCAATCAATCTTATGTTATTCTTCTTTGAATCATCTAGGAGTTGTTGAATTGATTTCTCATTATCCCTTGCCATTTTCCATAAATTAAGCCTTTCCTGTTCATTGGCTCAGATCCTATCTTCTAGGTCTGAAATTCGGTCTTCCGCTATATTCATTCTATTGTATAAACTTTTGCTTTCTTTCTTGATTTCCTGGACCTCTACTCGTAGGTGTTTAAAAGGTTCCATTGCTTTTGCTAGCTCAGATTCTATCAACTCCCTGACTTCCTCTTTAGATTTATTAATCATAGTGTTAGCTGTGTACAGTATCTCTGTTTTCATCTCAGAGATCAGCTCTGATTTCCATTTTACTAGATCTGTTTTGGTTACCATTTCGGAGAATCCTGGTGATTGAGCTTCAGACTTCTCCAATTCCCTTCCCCATATGTTACCTTGGGGTGAGGATCTTTGCATCTGAGACTTTGAATGTTTCCTCATCTCTGAGTTTTTGTCATTGCTGTTGTTTTTGGCTTTATACCTACCATGTTGTCTGGTTATGTTTGTTGCAAGTCTTTCTTCCTAATATTTAGGACCTTTACAATATCAGTGTTCCCTGGGTTGTACTTAAGTCTGTAATGGGACCTAAACAACCCTAGTTATGGCACACCAGGTAAGGCACTCAAACAGCATGGTCAGATTACCTTGATTGATAAGCACTGGGTAGTGGAGGCCCACATGCCCCAGCCCTGTGCCTCCAAGTCTAAAGGTGCCACATGAGGTTCAAGTGGACTCCTCTACATACCCTTTACCTGGAATGTCCCTGGGTGTGCTCAGTACAGTGGGCATGGAAGTAGGCAGGCCCCAACCCTGTGTACACGCATCTACTGCCCCTGTATGAGTTTCCAGCAAACTCCTCTGCACACCTTTTACATAGTGTCCCTGGGAACACTGTGTGGTTGGTGTGGAGGCAAGTAGGCCCTAGCCTTGTGCACCTGCATCTACAGGTGCCACCAAAACTTCCAGCGGATTCAGCTGAGTACCCTTTACCAGGAAATGTCCCTGGGTGCACTCAGAGCAGTCAGCTTGAAGGCAGGCAGTCCCCAGCCCTGTGTGCAGCATCTAATGACACCACCTAAGGATCCAGTGGGCTCAGCTGCACACCTATACAGTGTCCACAGGCATGCTTCTATAGTCAGTGTGGATGCAGGCAGACCCCAGCCCCGTGCACAGCATCATCATATTCATAAGTGAAATATATAGGACACAGATACGTGTATACCATATCTTTTCTCTAGTACGAAAAACTGAAGGTGTAAATGAATGCTAAAATGTAAGATAGATAATGTGAAATAGGAAGAAAATGTGTAAAAGGAAAAGAGAAAGGGCAGGTAGAGGAAAGTAAAGAAGGGAAGATAAAATTTCATGTTAAAAGAAAAGGAAACAAAGCTTATGTATATAGGGGTGGGGTTTGTAGAGAGAGCAGGTTAATGGGGAAAGTGAGAATCAAAATGCATCATGTACAGGTACAAATTCTCAATATTGAATGTGATCATAATATATGCATAAAATGTACCAATAAAATCAATTCTTAAAAAAGAAAACAGGATAGGAAGATTCTGAAGTACTGTCTTGAGAATTTGACCTGCATGTGTGGAATGTCTGAGACTAGTTTTGCTACCTTCTCATCCAGCCTACTCAAATGTTATATATAAGCTTTGAATGCATTCAGTGCCATCTTTCTTCTTTCCCATGAAGACATCCTTGGCCAAAGCTTCATATATCCAAGGTATTTTCTTTTAAAGTTGTTTGTAGCTCTTATTAAGAGACTGTTGGCCATAGCTAGTTACTGTAGTTTTGTTTTGCTCTTTTTTTTTATCACTACCATAAATCAAATGAAAGCAAATTTCAACCCTTGTGGCATGCAAGCCCTGAGGCTTAAATTATAGTAAGGCAGTGATCATATTCTTGGGCTGGTAGAAATGCAGATTGGTATTGTGGTAGCTTCTCCTATGATAGGTGAGCAGTCTCTTTACCATATACCAAATTAGACTGCCCCATTGCTAATCACACTACTTACCAAAAGGAGGTGAGTAAACCTCATGTGGGTCTTAGAAATATTAGTTATGCATGATATGCTTGTTTCATCCCTGATTTCATTTTTACTTTTGTTGTCATGCAAGATACGGTGCTGTCCAAAGTACAATTTTGCTGTTTGTAACATAACCTGTGAAGAGAGCTATTTTCTTAATATTTCCACAGAGATCTACACCCTTGGCATCTTTACATTGGCATCTGGCATTAGGACTTCACCCTAACACAAGAAATGTGGTGGCCCCTTGAAATGAACATCAACTCATTTACCTATTCATTTATTTGTAGTAAAATCTCAAGGAGGGGAAGAAAAAGAAAAAATGAGGATAAAAAAGGAAACAAAGCTTACGCATATAGGGGTAGGGGTTTGAAGGGAGGGCAAGGCAGTGGAAAAAATGAGAACCAAGATACACCATGTACAGGCACAAATTCTAAATGTTGAATGTGATCATAATGTATATGTAAAATGTATGAATAAAGTCCATTTTTTAAAAAATGAAACAATCTGTGTTACATACATGCACCTATTTCCCAAGATGAATGTTAACTTCATATACTGCAAAATGTACTAGTAAAAATGATTTATCAGTTGAATTCCATGTAAAAATCTTTTTTTTCCTTTTTTTGAGACAGGGTCTCGCTTTGTAGTTCAGAATGGCCCTGAGCTCAGCCTCAAACTCACATCACAGCAATCCTCCTGCCTCTGCCTCCCAAGTGCTGGGATTACAGGCGTGAGTCATCATGCCTGGCACTGTAGTATGTGGTACTGATTGCTGCTGGGCGTGAGTCTCCATACCCAGTATTGTATGTGGTTACCAGGGATCGAACCCGGGGCCCTTGCGCTTGCAAGACAGGTACCAGAACCACTGAGCTAAACCCCCTGTCCCACATGTAAAAATCTTAACTCTACACTTTAGTTGAAGATTGTCTTCTAATTTTGTGCTATTGGGTGCTGGTAAAAAGAAGACTAAACATACTCTAGATGTAAAAGATATCTTTGAAATTTACTAACTTTCTCCCGATAATAATATCAATGTCATTTTCATAAATGGTATATGCTCTGACCTGCTAAACTCAGTCCCTGGGCGCTCTTCCGGCGTGGGCCTGGAGACAAGTAAACTCCTAACCCGGTGCAGATTCAGTGGCACAGTCGCCGTTTCCCGAGCCGCCCGCTGCTAACCTCAGTCCCTGGGCGCTCCTCCAGCGTGGGCCTGGAGACAAGTAAACTCCAAACCCGGCGCAGATTCAGTGACGCAGACTTGGTGCCGCAGTCACCGCTTCCCGAGCCGCCCGCTGCTAACCTCATTCCCTGGGCTAGGCTATTAATTTTTGACTGTTGACCTTGTACCCAGTTACACTACTAAATCTAGTGATTAAATCTAACAGTCTTTTGGCTGAATTTTTAGGATCTTCTATATAAAGTATCATGTCATCAGCAAATAATGACAAAATATCACATTTTAACTTCTTCCTTTCCTATCTTTATTCTTTTAATTTATTTCTCTTGTCTAATTGCTGTGCTTAATATTTCCAATACTATATTGAATAGAAGGGGTGATATTGGACATCCTTGTATTGTTCCTGATCTTGGCGTGAAAAGTTTCTGTTATTGACTCCTTGGCATGATGCTAGATGTTGGTTTCCCATAAATAGGTTTTATCAGTTTGAGCTAAAGACTATCTATTTCAATTTTCTGTACAGTTTTAATCATGAATGGGTGTTGGATTTTGTTGAACGCTTTTTCTGCATCTATTGAGAGGACCATTTTTTTTGTCCTTGATTTTTTTTTAATGTGGTGTATTACATTTATTGATTTACATATGTTGAACCATTCTTGCATCCCTGGGATGAACCCAACTTGGTCAGGCTGTATGATCTTCTTGATGATCTTCTGTATTCTGTTTGCTAGTATCTTACTGAGGATTTTTGCATCAATGTTTGTAAGGGAGATTGGCCTGTAGTTCTCTTTATGGATTGGTCTTTCTCTGTTTTTGGAGTCAAGGTAATGGTTGCTTCTAGGAATGAATTTGGGAGTATTACTTTCCTTTCAATTTCATTAAAGTTTGAGTAGTAGTGACAACATATTATCTCTTGCCTATTGACAAAGCAATTTATGAAAGCAGATATACATATAAATACACACATACATATATTTAAGTTTATATTCTGTAGAAATGAGAATAATGGGAAAGATATTGATGAAGCAATATTTAAATACAGCGTTCCCAGCTGCATCACAAAAACATGCTCCCATTTGAAAATGAACAAAGTGGTTCTATTTGTGGACATGCAGATACAATAACTTAAATAGAGATTTCTCTAGCTATTTATATTCTAGATAAGTTCATGGGCAGCAGTCATTTCTGATCACATAACTGGTCGAAAATTATTCAAATAGGGCCAGGGATTTAGCTCAGTGGTTCTGGTGCCTGTCTTGCAAGTGCAAGGGCCTGGGCAAGATTCCCCCAGTAACCACCTACAATACTAGGTTTGGAGACTCAGGCGTGGAGATTCATGCCCAGCAGCAATTAGTACCACATACCATAGTGCCGGGCGTGGTGGCTCATGCCTGTAATCCCAGCACTCGGGAGGCAGAGGCAGGAGGATTGCTGTGATGTGAGCTTGAGGCTGAGCACAGGGCCAGCCTGAACTACAAGGTGAGACCCTGCGTCAAAAAAACATTTAAATACAGGAATTTAAATAAGCTGGGCTTTGACTTCCTTGAACTAATGATCAAATCATATGCATCTGTCTTCATTTGATCTTTTTTAATTAATGGAAAATTCACCTTATGAATAAAGATGCTGACAATCTTATATAGTTTATGAACCATATTAATATGTATTTTCTTATGTTATCATGTCAGGCTCTCTCTTTGAAATACTATAGTTGTTTTCCAATTGAAAGAGTTCATAATCTGTGATTAAATGATCTTTACCTTTGATTATTCAAGCAAGGCCACATTTGTACCGTCTCTTCTGGCTATTATTTCAAAGTTTTAAGCCATAACACTTTATTTTTACCACAAAACACTTCAGTACTACCATTACTAACAACTATATTTGAAGTCTTTAGTAAAAACATCTATGAAAACTTGCTGTAGAACATTTCCTTAAATAGCAAATCTAAGAAACTGCCTTCTGGTAGCTATCATGAAGCAGGTATACTTGCTTTTCTATTTTAAGGGGTACTGGAATAGTTTGGCAGTTGGGATTAATGCACAGGTTATTTTTGTTTGCCAAAGAAATAGAAGTCTTTCATTATATATTCTTCAGAAAATCAAATTTTTAAATCAACACCAAAGCTAAAGAAGTGCCTCGTTGTTGCCAAAGATGAGTATATTTAAATATAATATTTTTTGAGAAATATTTTTTGTGAAAGACAAAATACTTCTTATGGAATAATCATTTCAGGAGCCAAGTAAGAAAATTGATATACTTTTACACAAAATCGAAAGGACATGATACTGTGTTATAGACTTATGCCAGCTATCCTGGAAATCTCAACTGGCATTTAACACAAAGCTATTCCGGGAAATTCTAGGTCAGTTTGTCTACCACTCTTCACCCACATGTACAGCAATGTATGAACTTTACTTAATAACATTTTAAAAGCCTTTGTACCTATGCTATTGTATAGTTCCTTAAAATGTAAGCAACAAGCTTACTAAAGAGTTCTCTCTTTGGGTATACAGTTACTCAGCATAACCCAACACAACTCAATTTGAAAATTCAGAAGGAGTGAATGATCAGAGCTCTCTTTGGTTTAAGCAGAGGTAAAATTAACCCTCTATCATTTCTTGGCCTGACATTTAAGGAAGAGCACCGGGCTTTAGATCAAGTCTCTACTCCTGAATCTTTCTAACTTTAAGCAAGGTGTTGTTGAAGGATTTCTTCTCTGATGTTGATAAGCTAACAATTGAACTTACTTAAATGAGGATTTTTATAAAAACAGATAAGTGGATCACTAGGAATAGTCCAAAGTTTCTCAATTGTAAAAGTGTTCTAATAATAGTAGTTTCTTGTTACAGCTAGACATGGCTATTTTTTAAAGATCCAAATAGGAGTGGAAATAAATTTTTCTGTACCTCATAGCTGTCTAAACCTTTGAAAAAATATCTTAAAAATAGTAGTGATAAAAAGACTGTTTTATTCTTCTTCAGTCTTCTCAGTTTCCATATCCATACTTGATACAATGATACCTTCATTATAGGTATTTACAATCTGCCCTTCTTTCAAAAGACTTAGTATTTGTATTAGTCATATGGCAATTATAGTCATACTAAATGGTTTTAATAAACGTTTGCCTTTTAAAAAAAGTTTTAGGCCTAGCCTAGAATTTTTATTTTGAAATTTTTGCTAATATTTTTCCTCAATATTTATTTTAGAATCCATATCAAACTTTCTTCCTTTGTGGTATTAACTGTCACCTTACTGCATTGTCCATGATAGAGTAGCAGTCATTTTTGTTAGAAATATGTATTAAAGTAAATATATATTTTAAAAGATTTTTTTTACCTTGAATCACATGCAAAATATCTGAAAGTAATCTTGCAAGTTCATTAGTTGTTTTCCCTTTAAGTCTCCCATGAGAAAAAAATTAAAATAAAAACTGACTCAAAACAGATGGAGCTGTCAAGGATCACTCAGACAGGTGAGCTGAATTGAGCTGATTAGTTGGTAAATGCTTACAGATGTTAGGTTAGACTTTGAGGAAATTGCAGAAGATCACCCCCAACCTTTACTGGAGAACATTTGGAACAAGTATCATAAAGGAAAGTAAAATTCTTCAAAGAATTATATTTCAAGGATTTGAAAAATAAAGGACAAGCAAAAACATAACTGCCAAAGGGTTCTTAATTTAACAAGGACAACAGGAATGTTTGAACAGCTTCTCATCTTGAAATCAAGTTTATAGCTGGAAGTGATTCAAACGTTTTAAAGCACAATAAAATGTGGATCTCTCTGTGAAATTACTAACACTACAAGGAAACACGAAAGTGCAAGATGGCAGTACTTTGCTCAAGGCTGTGAAAGGAAGGGCGTCTAGAAGGCAGTGGCTTCTGTCAGTAGAAGCCAAGTGTGGACGCATCTTCTGATACTTGAGTACAAATAACTCCATGACTGATGCTGGGTAGTGTGAATAACTTATATAACCAAGGTCATTATTGGCACATAACCATGTGTTTGGGAATAAATGTAGACTGCCAGCAGGGCAGTCTAAACAGCCTAGGACTCATGGATGAATGGGAGACATAGTGGGCAAGGAGTTCTGGGACTGTCCAGTGCCTCAGGGCCACCAGCGCACCTAAGCAGATGG
The DNA here is from genome assembly GCA_004026965.1 of Petromus typicus. Classification (NCBI taxonomy): domain Eukaryota; kingdom Metazoa; phylum Chordata; class Mammalia; order Rodentia; family Petromuridae; genus Petromus; species Petromus typicus. The sequence goes on from PVIR01007396.1 coordinate 12,464, forward strand.
ACTCTGGCTAAGCAGCCAAATAAAGAATGTTTAACTCAGTCCATGTTCTGCATCTCTTCTTCAGGGTGCCTGAATCTCAAGTGAACCTCCCCAGATTGACTTGGTCCCAAGACACATTGTTCCCCGCTTGACTTTTGGTGACAGCCTGAAATAAAACATTTCACTGGAAGTTGAAATCTTGCATATTCTATACAGATGCATTCAAAAATTCTTAAAATATCAGGTAGAGTCCTGTGCATGGCTAAAAGTTGAGAAAAAAATCCTCAGTTTAGCATTAGGCCTGTGAAGCAATTGAGTGGGTTGTTGAAATGTTAAAAAAAGGGAAAAAATCATTATGGCATTGAAATTTTCCTCGAGCATACATCTTTAATGCTGAAAGGGAACCAAGCCTAATAAAGTGCAATCTGTAGAGCTTCTCATTTGTGGAAATGGAATATCCATCATTTTAATTTTACCAGTATACTTTTGAGATTCACAATGATCACATTCATCATAGGGAATGTACATGATATATGTTGATTATTCTTTTTCTCCCTACTCCTCACCTCTTCCTTCAACATTTCTCCCCCTTCCCATTTATAAAAGCTTTGTTTTCATTTTTCCTTCTATTCTTTTTTCCTTTTCCCTTTTGACACATCTTAATTCCCTTATTTTTGTCCCACTTCTCTGCCCATTCTTCAACCCCGTTTGCCATTCGCATTTACCAAAACTCTATCTATATCTATTTCCTTCAATTCTTTTTTCTTTAATCTCTTTGCCCTTCCTTCTCTCCACTTTTCTCCATCTTTTCTTCCCCTTCCCAATTGAATAAGCTCTTCCTACTTCCCATAATTTGACCGTTATTTGCTCCTTGTTTATACTTTGGATTTCTCACAAAAGAGAAACAACATATTTATTTCTAATGTATTTCCATTAAGAATGTGGTTTTAAGGTGCATCTATTTGCCTAAAAATATTTCAAGTTTGTCTTTCTTTTTTTAAAATTATCTTTATTGGTACATTACATATACGCATCATGATTGCACTCCATAATGGGGATTTGTACCAGTATAAGACACAACTTAATTCTCATTTTTTCCCATAGTCCTACTCACCCTACCACCCCCCATATACATAAAATTTGTTTCCTTTCTTTTTTGTTATAATCTCATTATTTTTCCCCCTTCACCCTATTTTACTTAGAGCATTTTCTATTTCACAATATATAACATACAATTCTAGGACTCGTTTACATCTTTATTTTCTCATACCAGAGAAAAGATGCAATATGTACCTATCTGTGTCTTATTTATTTCACTTATGAGGATATCCTCAAGGTATGTCCATTTAAGTAGAAATGATTCAAACTTATCATGCCATAAAAAATGATAAGTTTGTCTTTCTTTATGCCAGTCATGCTCCATTGGATATAAATATATTTTCTTTATGTATTCATTTGTTGATGGGTATACTGGCTGTTTGCAAGATTTAGCTATATTATAAATTGTTTTGTCACAAACATGAGTACGCATGTATTACTGTGATATGATGGCTTCATGACTTTCATTAGGATACCTAGAATGGGAATCACTGGGTCAAATAGGTCCCTTAGTTTTAGCTTTTTGAGGACTCTCCATAGTGCTGAGTATAGAGACTGTGTCAATTTAAAGTTCCACCAACAGTTGAGAAAGGTTCCTTTTTTGTCACAGCCTTGACAGTATTTTTTGTTGTTGTTTATTTCTAGACAGTATTTTTTTTGTTAATTTCTTGTTGACAGCCATTCTTTCTAAAGTGAGATGGAATATCAGTGTTATTTTGAGTGTATGAAATGGTCAGAGATGCTGAGCACTTTTTTCATGAACTTATGTGCTGTTTCTACTTATTTTTATTTGTGTTTATTCATTTCATATAACTATTTTTGGATTAGGTCTTTAAATTTGGGTGGTATTTTTTGGATCTTTGTGTATTCCAGATATTAGTCCTCTGTCTGAGGAGTAGGTGACACAATATTTTTTCCTCTTCTGTGAGTTGTCCCTTCTGTAAGTTGTCTGCTGGTGGTTTCCATCGCTGTGCAGAAGCTTTTTAACTTGATGTGATCCCATTTATTGATTCTTCATAATATTTCACGTGCAACCAGGTTTTTGCTCAGAAACTCTTTGTCTACATCTTCAAGAGTTCTATGTGCCAGAAAATTGTTTCTGCTTAAATAATTAAACCTTTGATCAGCTCTGATTTTAGTTTAGTACGTGATGAGAGATATCAATCTACACTGAATCTTTCATAAGTAGAAAGCCTGTTCACTGAGTATAATTTGTTTAAAATACTGTCTTTTATCTGTGAGGATGTTTGGCCCCTGCATCTTCTGTTCTCTTCCATTTTTCCACAAGTCTGTTTTGGTTTTTGTCAATATCATGCTGTTTTATCACTGAAATCCAGCTTGGTGATGAGCCCCTGCCTTGCCCTTGTTGCCCAGGACTGCTTTTCATAGTCTAGGTCTCTTCTGGTTCCATAACAACTTTAGCATTGTTTTCTTGAGATCTTTGATAAATGCCATTGTTTGTTTTATAATCAGTTTTGACGTTTAGTGAAGGCAGAACCCTCAAAGACCCAATTTTAACCCTCTTAATACTATTACCATATTGCAAATATCACTGGTTCAAACTGATAGATTTTTTAGCATCTGTAGTTAGAGAAGCACTTTGTATAAATAAGTAATTAAGTAAATAAAGAAAGAAATGGCTAGGAACATAGGTCAGTGTGAATGTTCTTAGCTCAAATCCTACCACAACACATAAATAAAATATTTATAAGAAATTCTCAGTTTTGTGGAATGGTCCAGGATTTATCAACCATTTCACATTGCGCTACACTCGAGAATAACAATACTTAAATGGTAGGCTGAAATAAATGGAGAGGGCTTTGCAATCCAGGAATATTTGGTCTTTAGATTCAGATCTCCTTAAGCCTAGTACTCTGATCATGTCAGGATTTGGTATACCAATCAAAGAGCTGAGAGAACACACAATTTAGCACATGCATAACCCATTAGCAACACGTCTGGTGCCCAAACGTGGATTCAGATCAGATCCATTGGTGAATTCACCTGTGAGACAAGCTTGGGGTAGAGGGAAGAGCACATGGATTTCCAACGTAGATGAGGGACACTGGTGTTCCACAGGACTTTGGGTAACTGAACAAGGAGATTATATTTCAGTTATTGCTCTTGCCTAAACCACAATTAAATACTAGCTTTGAAGATTCCCAAGATGATCCTCAGCCAGAAATTCCTCGAGAAGAAGTTTAACTCACCTGACAAACTTCTAAAAACTGGCTGATATGCAAAATTAAATTCAATGATATCAATGAAACTTTGTGGCTGCCCTCTTGGAACGTGTGACCATGGATCATGCTGGTGGAACCATGAACATCTCTGAACACAGGGGATAGCTCTCCTGCTGAGAATGAGTCAGCCACACCTGAGCAATCCACCTCACCTGTGACGACCAACAAGTACAAGACATCACCCCCAGAAGGAGAGCAAGCGTAGGTTCATGAGTTCAAAATAATTTTTTTTTCTTTTTTGGGGGTAACTTAATAATGTTCCTTACAGGTTTAAGGGCTTTATTACTCCTGATTGTAATCATAAGGGATCTCTGTTAATTGACTTACAGAAGTTTCTGACTGGTCTTGAGTGCAGTTAGAATTCCTGAGTTTATATAGGAAATATTGTTCAGTTTGGACAAATATATGTGAGTAAACTCTAATTGTATAGGTTGTCATATATGTTTGTTTATTTGTTTGTCCAATCATATGATTTGTCTATTTCGCTTGAGCTCAAAATATGTTTTTTTCCTTTTTGTTTTCATTTTTGAAATTTTGTTCCTAGAGGATATCCACCTATGGTTGGGTTGACTTACAGATGAACACTGTTGGAAAGAAGGGTATGCTTGCTTTTGTGTGCTAGCTGATCAAAGTGATGTTTAGATTCATTTTACAAAAGTAAAACTGTATGTTTTCCTTTAATTGTCATAACCCAAACAAGTTTCATATGAATAAAAACCCATAGAGTTTGAGATACTGTTAAAAGGAACTCCCCTTGATCAACAGAGGAGCAGCTGCCCAGAACACAATTATTCTAGTATTTGTTCATTAATGGGACCACCAATATTTTCACAACCTTATGGGAGACACGCCCCAACAAATATTGTCTCAATGTTATTGCAAATTGGTTGCATTGGTCATCATCAAAGGCATTAGGTCTAGGAATGTGTTGGTAAAATATTTAATGTATTGTAATTAAGGTTTTATTTGATCATGAAAGATGCTTTTGGTACGAAGCTATAAAATTTATTGTTACTTTTCTGGTGCGCAAAATCTATTTATGATCTGCAGTTCTGTGAGTAACCTTTTGATTCAGACATCTGCCATTTATAAGCTGATACATTTTTCCTTAGATGACATCTTGTTCAAATACTTTGGCGAGTAAGTCTGTTTAACAATGGCTATTCTACATTAGAGACACATTTATTTTGCTAAAATATAACATAAAGTTCGTTGGTTAAGATCCTTTTCTATTAATATTAGATAGTGATTCAACCACTAGAATATGATTGGCAACCATATTAGCCTTCTGATTATATCTTTATCCTAAGTGCTTAAGTAGATTTATAATAGTTGAGTTCACAAGTTCTATTACATACGCTAATGTTATTTATCTTTCTTCCTGGATATTTAACAACTAAAGGTTAGAGACCCGAATTAGAGAGGTAACTGAGCTAAAAAAAAAAAAAAAAAAAGCCAGTATTTCGGCCCTGTACCTCTGAAGTCCACTGTTACTACTAAAGATCTAGGACTTGAGGGATCCTTCTTCACGAGATCCTATGATTCTACAAACTTGTGCCAGAGGAGGGCTGGGGATTTAGCTCAATGGTTCTGGTACCTGTCTTGCAAGAGCAAGGATCTGGGTTCGATCCCTGGTAACCACATACAATACTAGGCGTGGAGACTCACGCCCAGCAGGAACCAGTACCACATACCACAGTGTCGGGCATGGTGGCTCACACCTGTAATCCCAGCACTCGGGAGGCAGAGGCAGGAGGATTGCTGTGATGTGAGTTGGAGGCTGAGCTCAGGGCCAGCCTAAACTACAAAGCAAGACCCTGGCTAAAAATAAATAAATTAATTAATTAAAAATTAAAAAAAAAATGTGTGCCAAAGGAATGTTCCCTGGAGAAAAGATCTCCCATGCTTTTGCAGAAGGCATAGTGGTCAAGCAAAGCTGAAACATATCCTGATGGCTGATACTGACAGAAGATCTGAGAGACTCCACATGGTACCAAGATACTGCCTGAGGAGACTTTTTGACCTTGTTAGATAGTAAGAAATTAACTTTATTTAATATAGGTCTCACTATAACTTTGTCTTAAACATCCAGTAGAAAGGTATAAGGAAAATTGTTTTCATTTATTAATTATAGACTTTGATTCAACTAAAATATATTGTAAGTCCTCATGTTGTATGGGGACAAGCCATTGTTGAGTGTGCTTGCGTTTCCTCAAAAGAACACTTACAAAAAATAAAAAGAAAGGGAGATATGTCAAGATCTATGGACAATTTACAATGTCTGCCCTGCCTTGTGGGATCAACTACTGGGATTATTGTGGATATCTGCCCCTCCCTGTGGGATCTTCAACTACAAGGATTATTGCACAAGGATTATTGAAGACATCTGTCTTGCCTTAAGCATGCTAGGATTTTGGGTGTGAAGGCTTGATACCAAATAAAGGTATTCTGTGAACTTGGATATTTTGCCTTCTACTTCTGCCCAAAGAAGCAAGGGTCAAGCCTGGAATCAGCATTTTCCTCAGTATTCCAATTTTGTTGTTTGTTAATCCTTGTTGTGAGTGTTCTGGCTGCATCCTCTTTCCCTGTTTCCCACAATTTGAAGTTACTGTTTGCTAACATGATATATGTAGAAGTAAAAGCAGCAAATAAACACATGAAAAAATGTTAAACGTCACCGGTCGTTTTCGAGATACAGATGAAGACAACAATGAAATTCCATATTATTCCAGAAGGAATGGCTGTTATCAAGAATTCAATGAATAACAGGGCCAGAGATTTGGCTCAGTGGTTCCGGTATTTGCCTGGCAAGCACAATGTCCCGAATTCAACCCCGGTACCACATACTACAATGCTGGATGTGGTGGCTCACACCTGTAATCTCAGCACTCAGGAAGCAGATGCAAGAGGATTGCTATGAGTTTAAGGTTAGCCTGGGCTATGAAGTGAGTTCAGGGCCAGCCTGAATTACAAAGCGAAACCTTGGAGAGAGAGAGAGAGAGAGAGAGAGAGAGAGAGAGAGAGAGAGAGAGAAAGAGAGAGAATTCAATGAATAACAAATGCTGGTGGGTCTGGGGAGAAAGGAACCTTTCTCCACTGTTGGCAGGAATGCAGACTGGTGCAACCACTGTGGAGAGCAATGTGGAGATTCTTCAAAAAACTAGGATTGGAGGTTGCATCGGACCCTGCTATTTCCGTGTTGGGTATATTCATGAAAGAATTAAAAGCATCATACCACAGTGACATATGTGCACCCATATTTATAGCAGCACAGTTTATAATAGTTAAATCTTGGAATCAGCCCTAACATCTATCAATTAGAGACTGGATAAAGAAGATGTGGGTTTTTAAAAATTAAAATGGAGTATTACTCAGCAATAAAGAATGATAAATTAGAGACATCTATAGTTAAATGGATGCACCTTGAGGTCATGCTTATAAAGTAAAATAAATAAGACACAGATGTGTAAGTACCATGTGGTTTCATGTGCTTTCTCTAGCCTGAGAAACAGTGTAATTGAGATTCAAAATGTATGATAGGTATTGTAAAATAAGAAAATGTTCAAAGGAAATACTAATTGGATCAGAGCAGAAGAAAGTAAAGAAGGGAAAGAAAAAATTAATGCAAAAAGGAAGAAACAAACATATCTTATGTATGTGGGGGGTTGGAGAAGTGTAGCAAGGGTAGGAAAATGAGAAAAAAATAAGAATCGAGATATATTGTGTACAGGTACATGAGGAATTTGATCATAATATATTCCTAAAATGTACCAATAAACTCAATTTATTAGAAAAGGAAAGAAATGGAAAAGAATTATATACTATCAGAATCATTGTACACTGAAATTAGAAGTCAATCACAAAAAAAACCCACGGAAAATTTATAAAGACCTGAAAACATAATAACATACTCCAGAGATTTCATGGGTAATAGAAAAAATTCCAGAAAATGATTAAATTTTTCTTCAAAACATGATACAGTTTCAGTACAATACAGCAGAACCCATGGGACACAATGAAAAACCACCCGAAGAGGGAGTTTATTGGCATCAATGCTGATATTAGAAAAACAGAGTGAGCTGAAATAAATAATCTAATGATGAACCTCAATATACTCGAAAAACAACAACAGTTCAAATCTAAATCTTGTTTAAGGAGGAAATCCTAAAGATCAGAGCTGAAACTAATAAAGCTTAAATTTTAAAATAGTATAAGGAATCACTGAAGCAAAGAGCAGATTCTTTAAAAGAATAAATGAAATAAACTCTTAGACAAATGTACCAAAAGTAGGAAAGAAAAGACTCATATCAATGCACTTAGAAATAAAGATGAAATCACAAAAGACAAAGCCAATATCCAGTAGATCATTAGAAACTACTTTGAAACACTGTACCTCAATATGTTTCTATGTTACAAAGCTACAGTAATAAAAACAATATGGTAATGACACAAAAAATATGGATAAATGGAACAGAATGGCAGTTACAGAAATAATCCCAGACACATTCAGCCACCTGATCTCTGACGTTGGTGTCAAAAACACATAGCAGAGGAAAGATAGCTTCTTCTGGAAGGGGTGCTAGGAAAACTGGCTCTCTATATGCAGAAGACCACAGCTAGATCGTATCTCTTACTATGTACTAAACTGAAACCAAACTGGATCGTAGATCTAAATATTAAAATAGAAAGTCTTTACTTGCTGCAAGATAAAGTGTTCCTAAAATCACAAGAATAGGCAAGGACTTTTGCAGAAAAATCCCAAGTGTACAATAAGTAACATAAAAAATTAACAAATGTTATAAAAATTTGTAAAGCAACTGCACAGTAGACAGTAAACGGAAAAAAACAACCTATAGAAAAGGAAAGAATTTTGTCAGCTACATACTGTATGGAGACTAATATCTAGAGTATATAAAGAACTAAAAATTAGACTGTCCAAAATAAAAGATCCATTGAAAAAAGGCAACTGAAATGAATAGATACCTATAAGAAGGAAAAACAGATAAGAGATAATAAATGTTCAAAGTCACTGACCATTAAAGAAATGCAAGTTAAAACAACACAGATTTCATTTTACTCCAGAAATAGTGAGCAGAATTACATAAAATGATGACAAATGCTAGTGAGGCTTTGGTGAACAAGGAAACTTCGTATATTGTTTTGGGGAAAGTAAAGTAATGTAACCATAATGAAAATTAGTATGGAAATTACTCAAAAACTGTAAATATAAATTCAATTTGACTAAGCTATCCCTCTTCTAGGTATATTCCTGAAGGAGTTAGAGACATACCAGTGATACATGCACACTAATATTTAAATTGCATAATTTATAATAGTCTCATCTTCATTGTAGCCTATATGTCCATCAACAATGGAATGGATAAAAAATTTGATATTTATATGCAATGTAATGCTGCTATTGTTCTATAAAAGATAAGTTTGAATCATTTGTATGAAATTATATGTACCTTGAAAACTGTACTAAGTAAATCACTCAAACTTATACAGAATACAAACTCATAATACAAAAATTAGTAATGTTTCTATATGACAGTACCAGGCTATCTGAAAAACAAAGAAAGAAAGAATTTCCATGTAAATTAACTCCCCCCCCAAAAAAACATACGTAGCAATAAGTTTACCCCAGCAAGTGAAAGATATCTATAATGAAAATGATAAATGATAAAATGTTAAAGAAATATATTGAAGAGGATACAAATAAATGAAAGGATATCCCACATATATAACTAGAAATAATTGATATTGTTAAAATGTCTATATTATACAAAGAAATCTATAGACCACACACAATACCTATTAAAATTTCAATGCTATTTCTATGGTTGAATAGTATTTTATTCTTTTTTTTTTAAGTTTTTTTTTTTTTTTTTAGGTTTTTTGAGACAGGGTCTCGCTTTATGGTTCAGGCTGGCCCTGAGCTCAGCCTCCAACTCACATCACAGCAATCCTCCTGCCTCTGCCTCCCGAGTGCTGGGACTACAGGCGTGAGCTACCACGCCAGGCACTGTGGTATGTGGTACTGGTTGCTGCTGGGCATGAGTCTCCACACCCAGTATAGGTATGTGGTTAACCGGGGATCAAACCCCGACCCTTGCGCTT
>PVIR01007396.1:22003-50173 GCA_004026965.1 Petromus typicus
CGGGCCCTATTCTATTTTTTTTTTTTTTTTTTTTTTGAGACAGGGTCTCCCTTTGTAGTTGAGGCTGGCCCTGAGCTCAGCCTCCAACTCACATCACAGCAATCCTCCTGCCTCTGCCTCCCAAGTGTTGGGATTGCAGGTGTGAGCCACCACACCTGGCACTGTGGTATGTGGTACTGATTGCTGCTGGGCATGAGTCTCCACACCCAGTATTGCATGTGGTTAACCAGGGATCGAACCCGGGTCCTTGTGCTTGCAAGACAGGCAGTGGAACCACTGAGCCAAATCCGCAGCCCAGTATTTTATTCTTTATGTATACCACACTGTCTATTTATCCACTGAGCAGCATACACAATATGTATGCCTTAGCTATTGTGCATAGTGGTACAATAAACGTGGAAGTGCAGATGTATTTCAACATAAACCTGGAGACATTATGTTAACTAAAATAAAACAAGCACCAAAAAGTATTATAAAGTCTCACTACTTTGAATGAAGTATTCTCCTAGAAATAGAGAATAAATAAATGGTTGCTAGTGATTGGTAAAGGCAGTGGTTTTGGGAGGTTGAGGACAGTTTAGTCAATGATGATAAAATTACAGCTATGGAGGAATATGCCCTGAAATTCTATTGTACACTAGTCACATTAATTACCAGTACTGTGACATATATTTAAAAATGGATTTTTGAAGAAATGATACAATGAAACAAAGAAATGATGCATGTTTAAAGTGATGTATATGCTAATTTCCTGTGACCACTGCACAGTGCACACAAGTATGAAAAGAGCACGTCATGTCACTTCAAAGTGTACAGCTATTATATGTCAAAATAAAACAGGGAAAAATCTGATTTAACTTTCATAGAGACAGAAAAACAAAAACTCATAAAACTACTGAAGGGCGCAAATAATCAAGAGAGTTACAGTTATTGTGAAATAGACTTAGTGTAATGTTAATTGTCAACATATTCCCGCCTTTGGGTCTTTGATTTGGTAAATATTCATGACAGATGAAAATATCACTGAGAATATATACCCAGTAAGTGAGACATACACAATGACTACAGGTCAGTGTGCAAACTGCTTGTGACTTGGGGTATTTTTGCGTTGTTTGCTTATTGTGTTTTTAGTTTTCAATACTATACATATAAACTTTTATAACTTAGAAAGTAAATAAATTTTAATTAAAATATACTACTCTTCTCTTACTCTGGAAGAAAAGGCATGCATATAATAACTAAAGTAAAGCATAATAGATGTATGTCAGGCTTCAAATCCTTGTTAGCATTACGTATGACAGTCATACCCATTGCCTACTGAAAAACCCTGAATCTTAATTAACCAGAATCTTCAGACAACTGTCCTGCAACAACACTGGAGACAGACAGACAGTGTATCCTACTTTCATAGAGAGTGTCTTGTAATCTGAAATCCCACCTCCAACCCTTCCTCACTCATGTGAGAACTGTAGACAAGTTACAAAGTGATTATATTTTTGCCAAACCATTCTTTCTCTTGTCTAGTATCATGAAGTGAATCTAAATTGAGTTTTGGAAAACATAACTGCTAATCTAACCAACATTATTTGACTTGTGTACATGTCCCCTTAAATACAGCCCGATTCAAACTCTGTGTAGGTGAAGCAGTGCCCTTCCTATTTCCACTTGGATCTTATGAAAAACTTTGCCTCTTCCAAAAGGTCATCTGTTTACTGATATATCTGTGAAATCATTTTTCCTAAATTCTACAAAATTCAGTAAGGAATTAGTACAACTAAACACTAAAGTTATGTGTAAGATGATTTGAAAATCTTTATGTAAAAAACATGCGTAAATTTCAGGTAAATATACATAAAGTACTAGAACACTAACATATACTAAGAAATGATTATAATAATGGAAGATAGACTAAATTATATGAAATTATATATTTAATGAAAAAATCATGAAATAATTAACTTTTATTGAATATAAATACATCACTTAATTTTGTCTACTAAAATTTTGAATTATTGATAACATTCCCTATAACTCAACCATTACATTAAATTTATCATGTGCATTAATATATGATATATATCCATAATCAAAATTTGTCCTTTTGGGTGGAGAATTTACCGGCACCCAACTTGCAAGTGCAAGGACTGGGTTCGATCTCCAGTAACCACCAGCAATCAGAACCACGTACCACAGTGCGGGGCGTGGTGGCTCATGCCTGTAATCCCAGAAATTGGGAGGCAGAGGCAGGAGGATTGCTGTGCATGCGAGGCTGAGCTCAGGGCCAGCCTGAACTACAAAAGCAGGACCTTGTCTAAAAAAAAATTGTCCTTTTACAGTAAAAAATTGATTGCTTTAAAATGTTTAATGATACACATTAGTATAATTGCGAGATTTTCTATTATATTTAATTTTCAGTGTTCTGCAGTCTTTTATCCCTTAAAGAAAATAAATATGTAGATACATTCTAAGTAGAAAAATTCTGTAACCGTACCCGATACATCTGCACACTATAATGTATGATTATATATTAATGTGCAGTACAAATTCGTAAACATGAATATTTGAAACTTTGAAAGTAAATAGTACCAGTCTTTTTCCTTTCAATATTTTATTGAAACAACGTGTAAAGGGTTGGCCAGCCCCACACGTGTAAACAGTTCTAATGTGGGTTATGTTTCAAATGTTCTACATATATATTTATTCTGTTTTACGTTGTCATCAGAACCATGTTTACTTGTACTATTTTAATACAAATTATCATTTAATTGCAGACCAAACCTAAGCAGATTAAATATACATCAAGGCACTTATATCAAAGCAACTGCCCAAAGTACCTAAACTATACATTTGGTTTGTTTTAAACTGCTAAAATAAACATGTTAAATTCCAGTGAAATCAACTGGTAAACTGTGCTGTACATCAGGATATTGGTATTTTGGTCAGTTGAAGTTTTAAATTTTTAGCACAAAGGTGACATATCTCTAAATTGGAGAAAAAATGCTATACTTCTACAATCAATTCAATTCACAGAGTATAGTATATGTAATTAGACATTTCTAAATGTATTAAAATCTGACTTTCTAAATAAATACCATGATTAACAGTGTAAGTACACAATGAGTAGGTGTTCTTGGTGATGTCTCTTTTTTGAAAGAGAAAGGGAAAACAACACTGTAAATTGTTTAAAATCAAAGCTAAATACACTGGGTCCGTGCCCAAACATGCGCGCGCGCACACACACACACACACACACACACACACACCTCTGACATCTGGGATTTATTAAACTTCATCCTCAGATAAGCAAAAGACATATCAATGAGATTCCATAGGAGAAAACAGCATGTTACCCTACTGCATATACTGAAATATGACTCTATTGTCTCAAAGCTTTTAAATTCCTTATCAGCATGTATGCAGGCCTGTGCAAAGCCGATTTTAGGTTTTTCCACAAAAAATTTCTTTCAGCCACATTGCGGCTCAGCCGAAAACACTCGGTAATATACCAGAAACACTAAAATGAAACATTGCCAGCTTCACATGGGCCATGATTTCCTGCACTGCGCGTAATAGAAATGATTCAGAAAATGAAAACTGAATCTATAATTTCCGAAGCGAATCCTTATCTTTCTTCATCGTTGGCAGCACACCTTGTCCAGCTGCCGGTAACAGGCCTTGCATGATGACTCACTAGCTTGTCACTTTCTCATTAAAATAGTCCATTTCTTCTCATGTTACAGACATGCTTCAGCCTCTTCAAAGAATGGAATCATATATATTCCCAGCCCAATTGTAAAACCCAGGCATAATAGGAATGAAACAGAACAGATAGCTCTCTTCGGAGTTGTAGAAAATAAACCTCTTCATTTTTGTAATGTAGCGAATTGAAGAAATGACATTAACAAGCTTGAAAGAACTAACACAATGTAGCGTGACATTATATATTGGACTTTGTAATCTACAGAGGTTTTAGGGATTCTCTATAGTGAAAGGAAATAATAATATTAAATAATTTTCTATTGAAGTTATGTTACTTAAAGTATAAATTGGTCTTTAAAATGCAATGAATAGAGGACCTCTTTACTGGGATGTATGTTCTGCAGCCAACTGCAAGGCCCCCAAGTGTTTGAATTCAGCCGGACTGAACATTCCCGACCAGGAACTTGGACTGCTAGATGACTTTGACTGAGGACTGTGCAGAGATAAAATATCATTTGCTTATTTCCTGGATTAATGTGTGAATTTTGTAATGGATGCAATTTATTTGAAGGTTAATTTGGCCAAGATACATAACTATACCAGGTTAAGAATTCGATTTATAAATGTAGCATGTTGAATTAAGACATTCTCTTTTTAAAGATGTTCATGGACACGCATAGTCAAATCAGGTGGAAATAGAAGTTTCAATTGTTAGAAATGGGAATCTCTTAACTATCCCTCGTACACTTCTATTTACTAACAATTTCTCATTGTCTCATCTACTTGTTTCATGATATTTATAGGTTTTTAAAGGAAGCATAACAGTTACTCAAATCACTTAAAGGTAGAAGGATTCCCAGATTTAATTCTGTAACCATAGCCACAATTTACCAAGTTACTTGAGTTTTGCATCAATTTAAGTTGACAGAAAACTACAAGCATTAAATTGTGTTAGCAGACTTCTGTGCGTAAGCACTTGGCTTAGAAGAAAGGACTTATGAGACTTCTTGGGATTTCTTTCAAGTCCACTTTTCTGTGAAGCTTTCTCTTGGTTACTTTTCCAATTTAAAATATACATGCCAATGTATGAACATTATATAAGCTATGATAAATGTCTGGCTGGTAACACTTGAAAGCGGAATCCCACATGACTAGCATCATGTGAGAAATAGACAGCAAAATTATCGGCAATACTATTCAGAGGTATGAGAAAGAGTTCTGGAGAAGCTAAAAAATGAATTTATTCTTCAACAATCACTAAAAAATTAACCCAGACAGTTTTTTAATTTTTTCAGTTAAGCACTTTCTCTTGCTAACTATTGAGGCTTTTATACGTCCTCAAAATATGTTTCATTAATGATCTGTTATTGCAGCTTCAACCAAAGTCATAATTTAGTTGACCAATTAGTGTTACTCTATAGATTTCCTCTCTTGGAGTAGACAAAAGTGAAGTGTGCTTGTTATTTTAATCCTTGGATTAATAAACCTAAGCAATGCAGATTTTATGACTTGAAGAACTTTGAAACAGTAAAATAATTGATTGAAACCACACACAACATTTCATTTTGCCTAGAATATCTTTTTTGAATGTAACCATGTGCTGTTCTATACATAGGCCCAGAAATGAAGGGTACCAATTTTTATTTATTTTTTTGTGATACATAATAATTACATTCATTTTGGGGCTATAGTGCATAACATATCATATCTTTATCATGTTGCTTCCCTTTCCCCTACTTTTGATACATACAAAGGAAGGTATATTTGTAAGAAATATTAAAATTAAATAGCTATTTGAGCAAAATTAATAATATGCTCTTCCTAATATACTTCAGAAAATTTAGGAAAAAATACTTCAGGATATTGCTTAGTAGGTTAAAAGTCAAGTCAGGCCACTGTGATATGAAAAACTAGCCTAATAAAATAGCTAGAGCTACTGGCAAAACAAAATCTGACTGATCTTGAAGACATATAGTTTTCATATAGGTTATGCTTCAAAACTATTTTCAGAAATGTAGGTCTTACAGAAAGAAGCTGTTCAACTTCATAAACTAGAGTTTTTTTATTTTTTGTATGCTGTCCAGACTAATTTATCATGGCTGACACATGAGATTGCATCTAAATTCTAACAACAGTCCTTTTCACTGATTTGCACGCATTCTCTTCCTTCAACAATAATTTCCTAGCCTTCTTGAAGAAGTAAAATCACTTGTTTTTAAGTAGGGTATAAAATACCAGGTTTGTTAAAAGAATAAGTAAACACGCTTTAGTTAGGAATGATCTAAAAATAAAAGATCAAATTGATTTAGATGTTTTGTTTTTCATTTGATCTTTGTGTTCCTTAAGGATGAAATGTTCCGTCAGCTACAGAGGTGAATAAAAATAATACTTGAAAGTTCATGTCCTTAATAAAAGTTTATATGCTTATTTGCACTGTAAAATTGAGTTTAGTATTTTCTACAACAGTGGAGTATAAAGGTATAAAGTGCACAAATTACTTCTATAATCACTAGATAGGTAATTATAAGGAGGTCATTTTTTCACCGAGAAAACTAGAATTGTTCCACTTCTTTCAAAGGAATTATATTCATCTTCTTTTGATCATTGTCAATATGTAAAAGACAAGTGGCCTCATGGACTGGCTGTACTATAATTAGAGACCCTATACCCTGGCAGCAATTTTCACTGATGGGCCATGTCAGACAATATTTCTTGGGTATATTACTTTGAAGCCCAAGACTACTATAATCAGAGATTCTTAGAACTACCATCTGGCACTATAAACAACTTCTTTGGGAACATCTGATAAGGCACTTTAAATGCATAAGACAGCAATGATGTCTGGTGATGCATTTTTCAAAGCCCAAGAGCTATTGATATTTCTTAAGACTACAAATAAAGAAGCCAGGTGCTTACATGAAATTATTCTAAAAATGAAATTGTTCTTTTAAAGGCAATGGTTGATTGTCGGATACCAATGTGTATGATTACATTTGCCTTCTGTAAAAGAAACTTGACTGCTGTCATTTCTTTTGAGATGGCTGACAGCATTTATGAGTCTAGATGGCACCGAGAAGTTGTACTTATAAAGGCCATAGGAAGGGCGAAATGAACAACCAAGTGCTTCCTGGGGAATGGGAGTTGGTAGAAAAACGTTACCAGGTGACTGTAATCCATATAACATTTGGCAGGCAGAATGAGCTGCTTGAAAACACTGCCCATTGAAGTCTTCAGATGAACCGAGTTTTGAATTGATAACCCCCAAGGAAGACAACATCGGCATCTCCTTCATGAGTGGTGCTAAAGATTGAGAACAGCTGCTGCTTGATAATTTTTCAGGAGTAGGTAAGACAAGAGGTTGCTTCTGCCAAAAATTAGTTGGGCAAATCTTGTAGCAAAGGGGCAAGTTAATATTGTGCAGGTACGCCTCTGGACAGGTCACTCCGAGGGAACTTGTAGGTAAGTGAAATGCAGGTGGAGAGCAAGGTGGAGAAAGTAAGGAGTTCAAAGGAGAGGGAGCCCCTCCACTAGAGGTCACCGGAGATGAGCCACAGCTTCCACCTGTGAATGATAGTTCAGTCGGTGAGCAATGAAGTTGGTATTCTCGCTGTATCAGTATTATGTAAATCACCATCCCTGTTTCATTCTAAGATGAGCTTTCCTGGCAAATTCACATTGCTTTTGACTTCCATGGGAAAAGACATGTTCATTCCACGGACTGAGGCTGAACAGTGTCTGTATTACTTCTATCACTACAATGCGCTGTTGCTACCTGTATTCTGTTAAATTTATATTGTTAAGTGTGTTCACGTTTTGTGCATTCCTGAAACCATTTTAATAGGCTCAAGCCAGTGAGATATTTCAACAAATGGTCAGACCTATTTTTTTTTTTACATTTTAATTGGTTGATATGGCATCATACAAAATTCAAAATAAAAATAATATAAATGATCTGGTCCATAATTCTAACTTAGTGTTCAGACAAGCAACTTTATTTTTTTAAATTTCTTTTTTATTTTCTTTTGAGACAAGGTCTCGCTTTCTGGTTCAGTCTACCCTGAACTCACTGTGTTGCCCAGGCCATCTTCGAACTCACAGCAACCCTCCTGCCTCTGCCTCCTGAGTGTTGGGATTACATGCGTGAGTCACCGTGCCCAGCATTGTGGTATGTGGTACTGGAGATTGAACTCGGGACTTTGCACTTGTCAGCAGATGCTGGAACCACTGTGCTAAATCCTCAGCTCAGATAAGCAACTTTAATGGAGTAAAGGCAAAAGGGAAAAAAAAAATCATTCCTTTTGCAAATAAAAATTCTTCCATTTAAGCGAGACCTTGTCTCAAAAAAAAACCTAAAAAAAAAAAAAATTCTTCCATTTATTGTTAAATTTCAGAGTAAGTGAAAGTACACATTATTGTACTAGAAAGTTTGCATTATCTAGTTATTATTATTATTTAGGTATATAATATACTATCTGAGAACAAATGGCTTGCAAGAAGTATTTAACTGATTATGGCAGTTAAATTAGTTGTGAGGTTGAAAGACAAGAAAAAAGTCAGATGGTTTCACTCATATGTGGAATAGAAAAAAGTTTATCTCAGAGAAGTTGAGAGTAAAATGAGGGCTGTCAGAATGTGAGGAGCACAGAGGTTAGGGAGAGATGGGCAAAGTTGATATATGGGTACTGAATTACAGTTGGATACAAGCAAGGAGTGATTGTGGATAATAATGTACTCTACATTCCAAAGACCTGGAATAAACAATTTTGAAATTTTTGCCATATAAATATAGATATTTGAGGAAGTAAATATGTTTAAATTGATAAAAACACTGTACAATCTATACATGCATCAAAACAGAATAAGATATCCCATTAATATTCATAATTTCATTTCTATATGTAAGTTAAAAATTTAAGGATTAAAAAATTAAAAATAAGAATAAGTTATAGCAAATATATCAAATTTATCCCATCTTCTTTTTGTATGGTCCATAAGCTTCTTGTTGGCTTTTGGAATTTAGCATTTTTTTGCTCATTCTATGTTCATAGTATTTATCTTTGACGTAGAGTTTACTATTAAGTAGTAGTATGCTACTTCACATAAAAGAACTTTGTAGTGTTACACTTGCATTTCTCTTCCTATTTTTACATATTGTTCATAATATATTTTATCCTACCTGTTATGAACGTCAGAATACTTTGATATTATCATGTGTCAAATGTTCAATAACATTTGAGAGTTTGAAAATGAGATAAAATATACACTTATTCACATAAATTAGTTTTGATGACAGTGTTTTCAATATTTACTCACTGAAAACGAAATTTAAAGGTAAATGATGATGTAATTTAAAGGCAATCATTTTAACGTGTGTTAAATATTTTTCATAAAACCTAACATATCATTTCTATAGCTAATAAGTTTACAAATCAGACCACAGGAAGATCCTGAACATGAGACTGTCAGATTCTGTGGAATCCGAGTGAGACCTGGGAGTCAGGCAGAGAGGCCCCTCAGAGACAGACCCGGCAAACCTGCCAGTTCTCCTCTCCTCCTTCGTGGCAACTTTCTTCATTTTTTCCTCTTACTTCTTCACTCGAGTAAACATAAACCCACTGGTTTTTAAACATACAATTACTACCATACACTAATCCTCTTGTGTATTTTCCACAAAGGCTTGGCTGTTTCTGCTTCATGAACAGGTAAAAATATAACTGAATTTTACAAGTTTTCTTACTTTGTGAGTCAGCACCAGAGGCTTTTAAATCCGGAGTGAGAGGAGGCCTCCATGGGTAGCTCTCTAAGTGTCCCTCAAATGCACCTCTAAAAAGAGAGATTCAACTTTCAGCAACACCAGAACACAATTTTTTAAAAATAATCATTTACATTTATAAACCTGTCATATCTTTTAGGGATCATTATCTAAAATATTTTCTGATAAACTTCTTTAAAAAATCACACCCAGTGTTTTAGAATGGCAATTTGTTAAAAACAGGTAGGGGAGAGAAGGGAGGAGGCAAGATCTTAGAGACAAACCTCTAATCATCTTTCTTACTAACTCCCACTCAAAAAACTTTGAAACCTCCATCCCGGAGGCTGAGTCTCCTTCTCTTTAATACTTAGGAAAAGGACTGCACAGGTACTCAGTCTGATTGTTATGCTACTTACTTGCTTCTTCCTGGATCTCTAAATCCTTTAGCAAAAGGATTCCTGTCTATTTTCAGTTTGGTGATCTATGAATTCAAAAGAAAGGGAAATAGAAATTCAGTGCTCTCACCAACAACCCTGTCACCATTGCTTATAGTGGTTACCACAACGGCACCATACTGTGCCTTGCAACATGGCACTTTAAATAAATGCAAGTATATACATAGGTCAGCATTATGATCGTCATCTCTTAGCCTCTTCATTTTGTTCCTTTTTGCAATATGAGTCACATCATTTATTATCAAATTTAACTTGAGGACAATCAAATAAGACCATGTTTTTTTTTTTCAGTTGTTAACAGGAAATAGGGAGATAGGTTTTTCTCAAATGGGAAGGGGATCAAAAGATGGAGGGAGGGGGAGGGATGAAAAAGAATTAAGATGTGCTATGTACTTGTACATATACACTTGTACTTATCCACAGGGAGTGTAAACATGATGTACTACACACATGTATTGATAAAATAACCTAAATAAATAGAGACAGAGGGAGAGAAGGGGGGTGGGGATAAAAAAGAATTAAGTTGTGTTACGTACAGGTACCAACTCCCCATGAGAATGCAAGCTTGCACTGAAAACATACACAATAACAATTAATTAATTGATTAATTAGAGTCCTAGAAGGCAGCTTGTCTGTATCCCAAGCTCCTCGAAGCCGTTTCATCTTGTCTGGCACTTGGCCAGCTTACCTGCTGGTTTTGGTAAGCTGTCACTGTGGTGAATTCAGTTTCTTTAAAGGAGAATGTTTTAACCCCTTCAGTAGGCAGGCATTGGATCTGGGACAAGTCAGCCCTGCTATTTTGCTCCATCACATGCACACGAGGCTTGTACTTATGCATAGACTGCAGGATGATCTGGGAGAGAAATGGTCCATTGTTGCCAGAGAAAATGGCTTCGCTTCCCAACACTGTTCCTGTCTCGTGGCCACCCCCAATTCCGGCACATACAGACAAAGAGATTAGCCTAAAGCATGGAAGATCAGACAACTGCACACAAGGAATTTTTTGTGCCACTTGTCCTGTACAGAGGCCCTCGTGGTGAAGGATTTCCAGAGAACAGAACCTCAGAAACGAGGCAGCAGCAACTGCAATTTCAGACTGGAGCCTTTCCCTGCTTCCAAATGTGCATGGTCACATCATACAAAAGATTGTTTAGACCTGAGTACTTGTCATAGGTTTCTCAAGCAGAAATGGATGGGTATAAATGCAGTGAACAACCTTCTAACATCTCCTACCTCCTCTTCCTCCTAGCTTCCCTCTCTGGTGACTGTCACAGCCCCAGGAGGGGCAGTGGAGAGGCAGGAATATATGTAGGGAAAAAGCTCAAGATCCATAGGATCAAAAAATGGCAATGAACTGACTTCCACTAGAGCAGGTCTTGGGGGCTTCTAGTCAGTCGTCACTTGCACCCTCCTACCACACTGTGTCGGAGGTGCACACCTAACACCTGTGTGAAGTCCAGGGAACACAAGAGCCCGCCGCGATTACCTGGAGGCACCAGTGCCTGACAGCCCCACGAAGCGTTCTTTCCCACTGAGACCAAGAATTCTGTCTTAGAGGGAATTCTTTCAGGCTTCAAACTCCCTGCTCTTCCCATTTTAAAATGTCAACCCTTTCAGGAACCACAGGTTTCATGAGCCTTTCATTATCTCTCTTATTCCCAGACACAGAGCTTATGAGGTTCCCAAAGACCACATGTGCACTTGTCCAAGATGGCCAGTGGGCAGGAGCCGTGGAGCCTCCCTTTTCAGAGGGAGAGATTACATTCACTTACATGACCTTTGTCATCCATCTCATTATTAGTGAGTTTCACCCGATCAAAGCTGATGATCTGCTGCATCCAGCTCTCTCCCGAGCAGGGCGAGTCCGGATGGACGTAGAATCTAGGAGTGGGGCACGGGTGGTCAGTATTCCCAGCTACCATCCACTGGGAGCTGTGATACACATACCTGAAAGGATGGGGCTTGGTGTTAGGCTCGGCTAACCCAAACGAGCGGAGTGACAGGCCAGCTGCCCATTTCTGGTACTAAGTGCCTCCCCCAAAGGCTAGCCCTCTGCTCCCACAGGCAGGCAGCAGATTTCTCTTGATTTCCGAAGACCATTCAGGAGCAAAAGCCAAACAGTAAATTAGCACGTCGTGAAAATGTGGCGAAGCGCCAGGACAAATACAATACCATGCGATTTTCAAGTATGGCTTGTAGTTTCTCATGGAAATAGTAACAGACATTTATCTCAGCCATATTAATGTGCAGAGATGCGAGGAAAAAAAAAAAAAGCACCACCACTGGTGGGAAGGATCAGAGAAGTGAAGGGCTGAGTGGGGCATCTGCCTACTGACTCTGGAATGGTCTAAGCCATGTCATCAATACGCCTTTTCCCAGTGGGGAATCCTCAGGAACCGTACCGCATGCAGTCTTGGGCTGATTTGCCTATTATTTCCAACTTCAAACTCTCAGTTAATCTTTTTCTTAGTTTTTTTTTAAAATTAGTATATGCATTGATACATACTAATGAATTTATCTTAGGAAATATACATATGTATACTCATACATATATGCTTAATCAAAATTCTCATTTGTGCTCTGCCGTCTCAAATCAACCTAGAAAGAAAAGGGTAAATAGGTTTTCCTGCCCACAGAGAGCCAGCCGCCACCACAGGCAAATGGCCACAGGAAGCACAAAATATGAGCTTAGGTACAATGACCTCCACACCAACCAGGCCATTGTTGTGCGTACCCATTACCAAAGAAGCACACCCGAAATTCTAGTGAATCCTCAGACGCACATAAAACCTAGACCATTTCTCCCCTAGTTCCTTCACACTTGTCCCCTCCTGGTCATCACAGCCTGTACCTTTGAGCTTCCATAGCCAATGCCAGAGCAACGTCAAGGCTAGAGATCTAGGTGTGTATTAAACTGTCAGTCGGTGCACATATTCCAGGAAGAAGGAAGGGAAGAAACCGACTACACAATTCAACCCCCCCAGCCCAAGGAAGGGCAACTTTCCTTTCCATATACTACAGTTTTATAAATCATGCTATGAAGTTAGAAATCTGAAGGTCACAATGCTGAGTGCAGGGCAGTCTCATATGGATGGTTACCTATAACGTTTGGAATCCACTGGCACCACATCAATAGCCACATAGTACTGCTTCCCTGGATCCAGCCCTTTCACCTTGACCCGAACAGAGGGAAACATCCGCCTGTGGGAAAGAAAATAGGGTCCAATCTGGGAAATTTCAGAGATTCTTGGAAGGGGACATGGGCAAATGCTTATGTCAGTAAAATGTAAAGGGACTCACAGAACCCTTCCTGCTCCACAACAGGCTCAGAGAATGACATTTGCTACCTGAGGGAAGAGTGTTGATTATATGCCTGATGGAAAAGTCTAGGGTTTCTGAGTGAAGCAGAATATCCTTAGCCCAGATCTTTGTCCATAACTCCTCTAAGTGCACCCCATAATGAAAAGCTATAAAAGAGAAAGTAAGAAAGAGAAGGTTCAATACCTTGCCCTGAGTTTCAGCAGTTAGGTCTGTGGACAGATTGGGAAAAGGCTGAAAATAGGAGGACTGGGAAAAAAGTCACTCAGCTGCCATAAAAGGAGTGCCTTCTAGCAGATGGCGGCTGTGGGAAAGTCCCATTTCACAGTGACCTTGGCCAGAGACGGTGGGCGAGGGCCTGGGGAATGGAACACTATCCTACGGTATCTGTGAGAACTCTGGCCTCAGCCTGCGACGACGTGGAGATGACATACGGCACCTGCCCGGGAAGGTCTGAGTTTTGTATATAACAGGCAGGCGATGATGAGTGAATTCTTGGAGTCAGGATGTGCAGAAGAGGAATAATGCCTGGTTTACATAAGGCTAGTTATATCCTCTCCCAAGAAGTCGAAGAGCTTGTGGTTTTCTACTGTGTACCAGCTAGTACCGGGAGGGAGAAACAGCACAAAGCTGGCATCTCCACACATACGAACAGTGCTACACCGAGCGCTTGCTGTGTTAAGCGACTCCTGAAAAGCTCGAGCAGGGCCAAACCTGCCGGCCTTGGTAATGATCATCTCAGTCCCGATGTCGTAGAATCTCTTCCACAGCTCCGATCCCTGCAGTTCCATTTGGATAACATCTTCCTCTTCCAAATTTTTCTGGCCGTTGCCAGTGCTGCAGCTGCCGCCGCGTCCATCACAGCCTGAGAAAGCCGCCCCTGAGGTCTCTGTCTTGAGCTGCTTTTCTGCCAGACACAGAGATGCCCAGGGTTTGAGTGAGCTCCTCAAGTTGTACTTGCCCTTCCGGCAGGCGCCGCAGTCGGAGCAGGCAGGTCTTGTCCCTTCCCCTCCCTTCCGTGATGGTGGATGCACAGGCTCCCCACAACACCCTCTGCATTTCCTAAGGACAGCAGAATTCCTGTCCCTGTAGTCACGCCTGTGCGTGCATTCCGGGCGGCATTCCAGCCTGAGGCTGTCCGCCCTTGGGATTTCGGAGCACACCCTGCTTGCTGCCTTGAGGGTCAGCCACCCTGTGGCTCGGCTCACTGCGCTATGCAGGGGTTCTGCAGCCTCACCCCTTGGTCAGTTGGCAAGTGTGAGAGGCTCAGATTCACTGCGCAGGAACCACAGTACTCCCCGCGGGGTTCAGCCGCTCTGAAAGTCTCCCTAAGACTAGGCGGCCGAGGTGTCAGGCAGCGAGCAGCTGGGCTCTAAGCCTCGTCAGGACCTCACTGGGCAGGGCTGGCCCCTCTCTCACAGGACCGTGAGCCCGGCGGCGGAGAGAGACGATCCCTCCACAAGCCGGGAGGGCTGAGAGAAAAGGGGTTGGCTCGGGACACTCACCGGGCTGCTGTCTCTTGCCTGCAGCGCTGTTTCTTCTCGCTTCCTTTTGCTCTCTGCTGTCTTTCTCCTGCAGATCAATGTGCACCTCCTCCCTGGGGTCTTGTGATTTTCTTTTGCTGGGTTTCCCCACCAAGGCTTCCACGGAGAAAGCAGCGTGCGCTGGAGAGCTCAGAGCCATCCCTGGAGGGCGAAGCGAGTGAGCTCAGCAAAGTTTCAGCGTGAGCCTGCCTGGGAGGGGAGATGGAAGGAGGGAGGGAGGGCGGAGAGGATGGGACAAGGTTAGACGGGAAAATTCCCAAGTCCAAAACAAGTTTTGGATCTGTACTCAAACGAGAAAAACAAACTCAAAACAAAACAAAACAGCAACAGAGCTCGTGTGTGAAAAAAATGTGTGTGTGCGTAGATACATATATATTTAATAGACAAAATGAAAGGTAAAAGGTTAAACTGGAGTGTAAACGCCCTAGTCAGTGCTCTCTCCTTTGGACGCGTCCGCTGTCACAGTGGACACATGTTGGCCATGTCCCGCGTCCGTAGTTCCAGGACCTGGCTGGAGTGCAGACTGGCAAATGCTGGCCTTTTAGGGAGCAGACCTGCTGCCAGTGGAGGCTCAGGCAGATCCGATTGGGAGATACTGTTGCATCCCACAGAGTGAATGCTCAACCCTTCACAGTCCTGCACTGTTTGTTTTGGAACCTGTTGAAAGCTCAGGAAAGCATGGTGAGTGACAGTTGGAGTCTGCCTGGGAGGAGCCGCTGGAGGTGGGCCGGGAAGGGGCTCCAAATAGGCTGGAGGGCTGGGGAGCAACAGTGGAAATGAGGTTACCACTTTGCATTAAACTGTAAAACTCAAAGATACATGAACTAATTGCCTACGTGGGGCCACTTTGCTAAAAAAAAAAAAAAAAAGTGCAAATGTTATTGAATCAGATCCAGATAAAGGTACTTGGATCTTTTGCTCTCCAGTACTGGCGACATGGAAAGGAGCGCATGCTTTCTGGGCTGGTTCTTTTTGCAGCTGAGGGTTTCAAACTATGTGAGTGATTGTGCTAACTTGTAGCCTTTACTTTGTAGGGAGCTCAGGAAAGCCTGGGCAAGAGGATCTCAGATACCACTGTCAAAAGTCAGAGCAAACCTGAGCCTTGAAGCTCTGGCCAGGCGAGCCTTGAACTCACAGCGATCCTCCTGCCTCTGCCTCCCGAGTGCTGGGATTACAGGCATGAGCCACCATGCCTGGCATTAAAATTTTCATTTTAGCTACTTCACTACAAATATTCCCTGGCAAGATTTCCATGTGACACCAGCAGTCATGCTGCTGGTGGAGTATTCTGCCAAAGTGAGGACATCTTCAGGCAATCGGATATTACTGTAAGTGCTCTAGTCATCTTGCACATCACAGCAAAGGATAAGTTGGAGCTTCTGTGCCACTGAAGGGTGCCGGTCAATAATGAATTATCCACTGGGCGCCATGTAGAGAGGGGAAAGTCCTTGTCTTTATTCTAGAAAGCCAAAGTGAAACTCAAAGGGAAAAGCAAATTCCTGTGCACAAGGCCCTTGGTCTGGAAAGCAGACAGACCCGGAAGTGATCTTTGTCACATTTCCATGGACATTTATTTCTTTCTCCAGTGATTCAGGGAAAGGAAATGATACTTGTCCATCCTCTCTCTAACTCAGATGTATCTTTCACTCACTGGATTGTCTGAGCTAAAAGACGTAGTTCAGAAACAGAAAAGCCACTAGTTGGTTAATTTTGCAGTGTTCATCATGATGTGACATTTATAATAGTGAAGCCTACTGTATACATTTTCTTGCTTCTGAGTCCTGGCTCATTTAATTTCTCAAAGACAAAACATCACCTTGTATATCACAGGAAAGCTTTTTCCCTTGAGAGGTTTTCAAAAAAACAAATTTCTATGCAAAAAAAATGAAACAAAGCTTATGTTTTTAGGGAGCAAGGGGTCCATAGGGAGGGCAGGGGAATAGGAAAAAATGAGAATTAAGTCATGTCATGTACTGGTACAAATTCTCAATGTCAATTGTGATCATAATGTATATACAAAATATACCAATAAAATCAATTTTAAAAATTTCTGTAAAAAGTGTGAAATATATTGGCTACAAAATCTATTCTGTTTCTTCAAACTACCACATGATGTGACTTTCTTTCTTTCTTTCTTTTTTTGAGACAAGGTTTCGCTTTGTAGTTCAGGCTGGCCCTGAGCTCACTGTGCAGCCCAGGCAAGCCTCAAACTCACAGCAATTCTCCTGCCTCTGCCTCCTGAGTGCTGGGGTTACAGGCGTGAGCTATCAGGCCCAGCACTGTTTATGTGGTTAATGGGGATAGAACTTGAAACGTTGGGCTTGCAAGGTAGACACTGGAACCACTGAGCTAAATCCCCAGCCTGTTGTGACTTTCTTAAATCAAGGAAAATAACATATCTTGGGATATAAGTTTCTTTCTTAGAAGAAATGTCTCTTTTTAAATGTTTATTACATAAATATAATTTAGTCAACCTGATCTTTTGTATTTGTATAATACAAGCTTTTCCAGTTTCCCATTTCATAGCTATCTAATTACATCACACTGGGAGAAATGTAGCTCAGTTCTTTTCCTCTCAAGTGGGTTGGACTAAGACATAGTTAATTCCTTAACTTGCATCTGGGAGAAGAATTTCACATATCTCAGAATCAGCATTCCAAATCTGTTCTCTTGCTAAAGTGCTGGACTGTCAGGTTCTGGGGTTTTAAGAACTTAAACTAAATGCTATCATTTATTTCTTTAATACTGGGGCTCTTTTTTTGATCAATCTCTATGTTTCATCTCAGATACTCATAAACCTTTGTAACATAAGGGTGGCTGCGGAACATGTGTAGAGGGGATCTGGTAGTGAAAAACACTCAGCTAAGAAAAGAATACATTTTAAAAAGAGAAAGCTTGAGATGAGACAAGAATTCAGAACCTCTCTAGATTTCTACATGTGCAATATAGGCTAGTTGAAGGAAAGTATGTTTGAGAGAAAATTTTCCAGAAGAAAAAATATCATCTATGTTCTGCTTTTATTAATAAGTAGTTTATTTGAAACCTATAAGGAGAAATTCTACCTTCCACATTTAATTTATAGAGGAAGGAATAAAATAAATTGAATAAATCTTTCAGATATATATATAAAATCTTCAGTGAGCACAAAAGACTTTATGATGGCATGTTCCCTCCAACTGACATCTTCTGCTCCTTTGAAACTCAATCCCCACAAATATGATATTTTGATTCTGCTCCAAGATTATGGAATATGAGTCTGACGTAAGTTGCTCGTGACAATTTTTGCTATTACTTGGGAAAGTCCTCCCTACAATGAACTCCAATCAAGACAGAATCAAGATAAGCAACGTCAACTTCCTTTCACCATTTGGGTACCTAAATTCAACATTGCCTGAACGAGCTAACTTACGTGGAAAAATAAATCATCGTCATTTGCGTAGGTAAATTTCTGCTGGATTTTCATCACTTGCAAGGAAAAGAATCTGATGAATACACTCATGTAGGCAAAATTTTGAAAGATCTCCCTCTCTAGTTCTTCCTTTTCTCTTTTTCCAATCTACAACTGACTCTAAACACAGAAATTTTAAACTGCAGTTTCTTTAAGAATTGTAAACCCTAAGTAAATAATTGACTGTCTAGGAAAATAAATTTGAATTTCTACATGAACTCCTATAATAATGATGATAAGGATAAAGCTCAAGTAGTAAGAAGACAGAATTTGAATAGAGACAGATTGGGCTCAAATATCAACACTCCTTTCTGAGTAAACTTACACAACTATTATTTTTGCTACTGCTTTGCATTTTCATTCTCTTCCAAGGTTTTACTTCTGACATCTTCATGATAGAGTATGTTTTTTTAAACTATGTATATGCATTGGAGGCGTTAGTTAAATAATTTATGGAAATCACTTAGCACAATATCTGGAATGCACTAAACTCTCCTAGCTCTTCTCAACATTAAAGAGATGGATATTGTAAGTTAATTTTAAGAATGTGCTAATCTTTGTGTCAATTTTACAACTATGTAACTCTAGATGCTGAGGCTAGACATATTGGAAGAAGAAATCTGGGTTAATTTTATCACCAACATTTCATTAAATCCTAGAACAGATTCAAAAGGACAGATTATATTTTCCATTCTCATTGAAACACAGTGAAGACATTAAACTATGTTTCCCAATTTACCACTCAATTAATAACTTAAATGATACAGATATTCGTCATTTAAAGACCTGTTTGTTTAACAGCTGTTGTGATTTACAACCCACCACTGTGACTTACAATCCATTTTTATTCTTTTGTTGTAGTTTTTTACACCACGTTTGTAGGGCCATAGTCTTTTTTGTACAGTACATCTTGTTCGTACAAGATGATTTTATTGTATAGTACAATACTGTAGATTTATGTTGTTTTGTACATTACACTATTGACTATAAGAGTCATGCAAATAAAAGCAAAGTCATCAAGTTGGAGTTGCCTTAGATCATTTCTTTGTTCTGACTATTGTCATGTATATATTACACACAATTTCTCTTAGTGACCAATTCAGCTAATGACCTAGTTAAAGGAACAGAATTTGGTAGTAGATCATTTCTTTGTTCTGAATATTGTCATATATCGTAAGTGCAAGTAAGTTGTCCACAGTTCCCAACATATCAGCCTTTTTCTCAAGGTTCTGATTTTGATGTTTGTGCGTTGTTAATCCGTTTGCTGTGGGACTCACGAGGGACTAGAGTTTGCCACGAGGATTCTGGCTGCATTCTCTTCCCCTGACTCCCACAATGTATATACTATATACAATTCCTCATTTAGTGATCAAATCAGCTAACAACCTAGTTGCGGAAACAAAATTTGGTAGTTAAATGAAGCATGTCTGTATAGGAGTTTAATCCCAGAATTTTGAGGGATATTTTATCTTTGGCTAGTTATAAACACAATAGATGAATGAAACAAAAATAAATAATAAAAGAGTAATTCTAGATGTCACCATATGCTATAGTGACCTGAATAATGGAAAGAATGGGCATTGTATGGTAACCTTTCAGCTCCCTCTGAATGCCTGGAATAGTGTAAATTATTAAGAATTGTTAATGCATCCTTCCATCCTCATTCTTCATTAAAGCATTGAGTTTAAGTCGAACTGAGTGCTTTTTTATACCAACTCTTTTGTTCTTTGTTGCTATTTTTATAGTTATATATTAACTGAAGGATCAATTAAGGTTTCTGGAAATAATAATTCTTCATAGATTGAGCTTGTGGTTTGTGAATATTAATGTGCATCTATTATAATTTGACTTTTATGACTTACATATTTCTATTACTTTATCAACAGTCTTTCTTTGTCATTTCTTTCATAGTCCCTTTTTCCCTGTAGAAATCAGGTTCAGAATTATTTCAAAATATGCTTTGTAATATGAGTTCCCAAAAAAGTAGGCTAGATATGAGAAATAGTACAGGCACCAATTTGATAATTTTAAACTAAATAATTCATGGGGTTGTCTTGAATGAACTTACCACTAATAAATTATAAAAGTCTAAGGTGATGAAAACACTAAATACCATAAGTTAGTCATTACTCAGTTATTATAGATGAATTGCAACATAATATTTTACCCTATAAATATGTACAAATTTCAATGTGCCAATCCAAAAACAAAAAGATTTGGGAGTGTGGCTCAAGGGTAGAGCAGGTGCTCAGCACACAGGAAACTCTGATACCAAAATAAGTGAATGAATATGACATGTAGCAAAATATTACCAGCACTGATATCTTTAACAGAGATATATGAAGTTTATTATAATAATTAGTTATTGGAAAATATTGTTTATGAGGGATCATTGTATCTAAAACCAGGAGAAAGTCTGCTTTATAGCCCCTTTCCAAACACCTTTTAACTAGATGACTTTCTGTGTGTTTAACATAGCCAAAATCTTGACATCAGATTGGTGGGCCATCTTCCTCTGACTCTGTTTTATCTGTGCAGCCATGAGATCAACACAGCATATCTTACAACTAAGAAGGAAATGTTCCTGAGTGACTGACATAAGATGGGCTCACCAACTATCACCCCTGTGACATCTATTCATTTCCTCGTGAGTATTTCAGTAGCATCCACCCCAGCATCCCAGGGCACATGAATATGGTATTAAAAGCTTTGCTCCACATTCTCATTATGACCTCTATTTGATCAAGACTCTTCAGTATTTGAGAATATAATAAAAATATTCCTTCAATTCATCAACATGCGAAATGTAGGCAAATATCTACACTGCTTATACTTCAAGCCCACCACCGCCAACTTGCACACATCATCTTCCTTTCCAGGGTTTCTAGACAAGAAGATGCTCCTGTATGAAAAATGTCCATAGAATTAGAGCACACCAATCATTTTCAGTTTTTCTTCTTTTCTGTATACCTCTGTCCCTCATTTTCTGTTTTGTTTTGTTTTGTCCTACTCCCCGTCTCTCTTTATCTGCCTCTTATTTTTCTGGTTTCTTTTCCAAAAGCAGGGCAGTGTTTCTCAGGAAATGAGGTGTGTAGGTGTCACTACACCACCTTCCAGCAGTAAGACACCTTCTGCAGTACCAGGTGCTTTCTGCAGTCTCTCACCTTGAAAGCAGGTGTATATAGTATATGCGCTTGTGTATGTGTGTGTTCGAGTTGCAATGTCTGAACTTGAGCTATTGTGAAAAAAAGCAGGAATAACATTCAAAAAGATGTCATTTGACATACTTTTGCTACCCTTTCTGAAATCAAGTGAGTGCACGGCCACTTAGAAAAATCCTGCCTACAAGATCTAGAGTTTCTTGGGGAAGAGCCTAAAAAGAAAGCATGTCTGCTCAGAGTATTTGCGCAGAAGTCCACTCACCAATAGATTTCCATGCACGCAACGGGTCTCATCTTCTAGGGAGGCAAATGCACAGTTCTCTCTGGATCTGAAGGCTCTTTAATCTTTTTTTTAAATTCAAATCTTTATTGGTACATTATATGTACACATCCTGATCACATTCAACATTGAGAATTTGTACCAGTATGTGACGTGATTTGATTCTCATTTTTCCCCATTTCCCTACCCACCCTACAACACCCACCCCCGATATACTTAAGCTTTGTTTCCTTTTTTTTTGTTACCATCACGTTATTTTCCCCTCATAACTTAGCCCTACACCCCTTGCTGTGTGAGTCCTACTACTAAGAACACATAGTCTTCTGGGTTAGCTAGCCTTTCAGCAGGATCCTAGCCTAGGGAAGGTACTATTGCTGGGCTTTTAGAGCATCACAACATACACTCAAATCTCATATTCATTCATTTTAAGAACTAACCTCCACCTCAGGCCCCCCAAGAAGTCATGATTTCAGGACTATTCTAACAAAACTCCACAAGAAGGAAGACTAAATCAACAACTTTGACTTTAGTGGACATGCTTGGTTTTATAGACTAGCCTAATGATATCTAACAGAACAAATGGGCTCTCTTGAGCTGTACTACCCTGGACACACCAGATCTCATAAGTTAAGCAGAGTTGAGCCTGGTTAGTACTTGGATGGGAGAACAAACAGGCTAATGGGAATCCTTACTTAGGAGCTGTCCGAAGAAAACCCACATCCTGGCAGTAACGTGAAAGCTTTTACCTTGGAGGTGAGAAGTATAAGTGAATCTGTTTTGAGACCAGTCCTGTGGGCCTAAAGCTACATTTTAGGATTATCTTTCATTCTGTAGTTATTTACCCCAGCTCTGCTGGAAACACCAGGGAAGAGTAGCCTATACCCTACCCCACAAAACTTGGCATTCTGGCCAGCAGCAGCTGGAACTGCATTTACTACTTCCTGGGTAGGATCTTGCTTGCAACTTCTCTCAGGAGGAAGATATGATTTGACTCAAAGCCAGACAGGAAGGCACACAGAATGTCCGAGATTTCAGCCTTTAATGTTCTGGGCACCAGTGCCATCTACCTTTGGCCTCCCTGTACAGCCATGCCTAGCTGGGCCTTACTCAGACGTACAGGCTAATGTATTTCTAAAGTAAAACTGTATCCAACAGGATTAAACTGACTTTAAAGTACAAAGGCTCATTTTCATCTCAAACAGGGACACTTGGCAGTTGGAAAAATCCTCTGAATGCTTACAGTCTGTAAATTTTTTCATTCATCAATCAACAACTCAACAGCTCTGCCCTGGGGCCCAGTTGGCTTACTGCTCTGCTTCCAGGTATTTTATTAGGTAAGTAACTACTCAGCCTCAGAGAGCCCAAGAAGATTTCCTGGACATTCTGCTGGACATCAGAGTACCTTCCCTGAGCAGCCCAGAAGCTCTTAGCAGCTACTCACTTCCATTTTCTGAGTGTTGCATATCCAAACCTTACACCTCTGAGAGGAAAGACGCATGCACGCACACACACACACACACACACACACACACACACACACACACACACACCCCTCATTGCATTGGCTGACCAAGTTTCCAGACTAAAAATAGAATATGTTTGCATTCTCATTGATGGTTTGTTTGTTCAGGGAAGCTCAGAGAGAATCTTTGCAATTGGGAAGGGGATCTACAGATGGAGTGAAGCAGGAGAGGGTGTAAGGCAGGAGGAAGTAAAGCGAATTAAGACTAGTTAGGTACATATAGCAACTCCCCGTGTGAATGTGATTATCCACAGTAAACATGCATTAATACATATTCAAAAGAAAATACAGAAAAAGGGGCTAGGATCTTAAGTCAAATGATATTATTGTTTTGTTTTCTTTTGACATAGGGTCTTGCTTCGTAGTTCAGGCTGGCCCTGAGATCACTCTGTAGCCCAGGTGAGCCTTGAACTCACAGCAATCCTCCTGCCTCTGCCTCCCAAGTGATGGGGTTACAAACATGAGCCACCAAACCTGGCACTGTGGTATGTGGTACCGATTGCTGGTGGATGTGAGTACCACGCCTGGCCTTGTAATACGTGGTTACCTAGGATAGAACTCTGGACCTTGTGTTTGCAAGGCAGGTGCTGGAACCACTGAGCTAAATCCTTGGCCCCAATACTCTTTTTATTCTTATGTGAAAGAAACTCTCTGAGAAGACAGATTCCAGATCAGTGTCATTTTACTGGCCTGAACGTTTGAACCTTTTTCTTCCGTACTGCAGCAATCACCATAACTTTCAAGAAACAGGTGAGACCCTAACCACCCAAGTATTGTCTAACTTACTGTGACATTAAGGGTCATAGGAAAGAACCTGAATGAAAGGAAACTCCAGCCCGAGGTAAATAGATGTGCAGGTGCTGTTTGGGAAACCAGAGGCAAAGAGTTCTGTGTGTTGCTCACCAAAACTGGGCACCAAATTGTGAAGATTAAATGCATGGAAGTTTCTAAAAACACTGAGACTTTCAAATCAGGTTTTGCCATATGTGAATCCCTTTTCCAAGACTATTTCCTGTGACAGTTATAAATGTCTAATTTATATGTCTTATTTTTATGCCTGATTATGATATTCCTTCTAAAATAAATTTCAAATGAACATATCCCCTTTTTCTCAAGGAAAACAACACAGAGAATTTTGTTGTTATTTATGGTTTTCTTGTATTTTGTTTAGAGTATTAAAGCTCCAAAATATCACTATAATTGATAATATTCAGCAATTTTTGAAGAGAATTCAGAGAAAGCATTTTCTAAAAAAGCTTCCACAACCCATAGAAGAATATATGTCTGTATTTGGGCTCTGAAGGATAGACTTCAAAGAAGAACAGCGTGCAGATCCAACCATAAGATTACGTGCATTTTGAGACGCCCACAAATCTGTTTCTGGTCCTTGTTTCATGTCGGAAATGTGTTTCCTATCGTAATTGGGGCTATTCGCTTTTGGAGATATTTAAAACGGGCCGGACTAAGTCAAGTTGATGTTTGGTTAACCATGAAGGAAATAGCTCTTGATCAGGCTGACAATTACCAACCAAATCAGATCATTTCCCAAACAAAGCAAAAGAAATTTGTAACTTCTTTCTATAGTAATTGCACAAGGCACTTATTTATATATGAGACAGTTTTCCTTGCTTGTGACCAGCAGGCATTGGGAAGCCTGAAATAGGAAACTCATCACAAAGCATATTCTCCGAATTCAAGTCAGGGCTGCCTTTCTATGGCCCTCTGGCGAGTGTGCAGGAGGTGTGCTGATTGGGAGAGCTAGCAAGACCCGGGGGAGGAGTAAGGTTGCCGTCCTTTGGAACAGAAGCGACGAATGGTCATATGGTCAAAAATTTCGTGGAGCAACTCTGAAGACATATCAAGTCCTCTTCTCTCCAATGCTTGGCAGCGCTGTTTCGAGGCCTGACATCCTACTGATCGTTATTTCTAGCATTTGGCGTGACAGCTTCTGAGAGACCAGAGTCTGACACATCACAGAATCTGGTATCCAGGAGGAAGAGTTTGCCAGAACTTGCCTTTGCATACCCATGTTCAGAGGAAACACTAGTTGTGTGCTGCTGGGTAGGCACCACAGATGCTGTCTCCTGGGAGCAAAGTTTGAAATTTCAAAGAGGGCCCCACCGGTGCAATAAACTTATGCAGCTCATACCGAACCAAACTTGGAGAGCCAGCCAGACAGGAAAAAACAAAGCTTGGCTTTCCATGGTTCACAGAATCTCGTCAGTTTTTTGGCAAAACACATCTCAGAGGAGGGGGCCTTTGACAAAAACCAATAGTTTTGTTTTTGAAATTTGCTACATATTAACTCTTAATGTGCATTATCTTAATCCCCACATTGGCAGCAATGTCAGTAACTCTACTCTCCCATTATCCAGATTAAATAAAGTTCAAGACATTACATTAATGGTGGAGCCAGCAGCTAGTCTCAGCACTACAGTGACTCTCAAAGAGTATTATACCCATGGATCAGAGAGATTTCCAAACCGCCTGTCATGATTGTATATCCCTCTGTTACCTTGGTTCTCCTCAGTGATTCTGGCAGACAGATTCTGTAGGGCCTTCCTCAAAATGCAGTGGCCACCTCTCCAAGAAATAACTTACTTTGCACGATTCTCTGGCCTTTGCCCTTTGGTTTTAATCTCCCAAAACAAACCTGTACATCCTGGATGTTAGCAGAGAATGCGTATTTAGCTACTCTACAGAAAGCTTGTCTTCCAGCCAAGCAGGTCTCATTGGTCATTTGGAGCTGTAATGCATTAATCCTCTCTCAGATAGATACATCTGGAGGTCATGATACTAAGTGAAGTATATCAGACACGTAAGGTTAAATATCACATTATTTTTCCTAGTATGATAAACACAAAATACAAGTAATTTAAAGAGAAAAATGAATGAGAAGTGTTAGCATGCAGGAAGGTAGACTGTGGAAATAGGAAAGACATTGGGAGAAGGAAGCAGAGGGCAACAGAATGGCTGGGTAGGCAGTAAAATAAAAGTATATGTGTATGTGCCTGTTTAATTATTATGTAATTATGCCTATGAAATTCTGAATTGAATGTAATTATTATGGATGATAAATATTTGCTAATGATTTTTTGAGATAAATAAGACATGTAATAAAAAAATTACATCTCAAGTTGCTGCTTTGCACAAGATTGGCTCCAAAATTTCAAGAAAGGCTGCTGCTACTCACTAGAATTCCAAAACTCTTCTCCTGCAATAATAAAACTCTGCTGAGGGTAAGTAAACCTCTTCTTAAGAAACATTCTAGAAAAAAAAATCAGTCTAGGGATTTAATTTTGGGTGTGCTATTTTGAGTTCTTGTCACTCAGCTACGTCAACCAACCTATTGTTCAGATTCCCACCATTATCCTGAAGTAGCATGACTTGAGTAATCAGGACCAGGACTCCACTGACTCAGCGAGAGCTTCACTTCACCTTTTCTCAGTAATGTAAGTGGCTAGTTCCTTGTGCAGTTAGCACATCAGCACATAGAAGCCTCGTGGCATTACTTTGAACATTAGACTGAAAAATATTTTTGTTGTTTTATTACATTTGCACATGCTTATTAACCTTTAAAAATGACATCATTTTTTAAAAAAATCTTTTAATTTAAAAGTAGTTTTGATATGTTTTTCAATTATCCACCGTAAGCACCCACCACCATACTTTCCCACTCAGAACACCAAGTTACCAAATGGCTAAATGATATTTTAATGTGATACTGAAAAGATGGTGTTCTAACATATGAACTTTTATGGTATATGAAGTAAATATGATATCTAAAATATGTTTTAAACTTTCTAAATTTTCTAGCTTTCTAAAAATTCAAACATTTCCATTTCAACTCTTCTACTTTTCAACACACATGGGAAATTTAGTGGGTTGCATAAAATATTTATGCTTTAATAAAATAAAGACCCTTTTTTCTGTGAAATTTTAAATATATATACTCTTAGACCAGAGATTTAGCTCAGTGGTTCCAGCACCTGTTCTGCAAGCACAAGGGCCAGGGTTTGATCCCTGGTAACCACATACAACAATACTGGGTGTGGGGACTCACGCCCACCAGTAATCAGAATCACATACCACAGTGCCAGGCATGGTGGCTCACACCTGTAATCCCAGCACTTGGGAGGCAGAGGCAAGAAGATTGCTATGATGTGAGTTTGAGGCTGAGCTCAGGGCCAGCCTGAACTACAAAATGAGACAAGAAAAATTTTATATATATATATATGCATTCTGCATTAAAATTTTTAGTGTAAACTTTTCTCACAGTGATGTATTTGCTTTACATCAGTGTATTAATTTTATCCTTAGAGAAATGCATATTATGTATATAAATTAATGAGATTTGTCATGACATTTTAATACATATATATATTATACAATTGATTTATTTTTAACATTTAAAAATCTGTCTATTTGATAAAAAATATTAGGTAAGAAATGAGTGATCTCTTCCCCACGGTTCTCCCAACAGTTGAGACAAGTCCAATTTCTTGAAGAGAACTTGATTGGAAGGACAGTTGCCACAAAATTATCTTCTTAAAAGAGAAAAGTAGTCTTTTTTACTCTGGTAAAAAAAATATATTGTATCCAGTTAGAGATTGTGAAGATATCAAAAATTGAAAACTTTAAAATGGAAAATAGACCTAAGTGTACAAAACCTAGCTGTCCGTCAAAAAGTTTACCATACTGTTTATAATGATCTATAATTAAAACAAACTTTCTAAGAAGAAAGTGTTTTATGATAATGTTAATTATCATGTTACTAGAGGGACAATTTCTTGGTTTCTGATTTTTTCCTAATTTATAGTTTTCTATTATTTAGTGAGTTTGTTTTAGTTTTATTTACTTGGTTTTATAATTATATTTGTGTTTGGCTAGAAAATAAAGTAACTAAGAAATGCTTTCTTTTTTTTAATCGTTATTGGTACATTAAATATACACATCATGATTGCACTCCATAATGGGGATTTGAAGAAATG
>PVIR01007396.1:50273-61336 GCA_004026965.1 Petromus typicus
AGCAATCCTCCTGCCTCTGCCTCCCGAGTGCTGGGATTACAGGCGTGAGCCACCACGCCCGGCACTGTGGTGTGTGGTACTGGTGGCTGCTGGGTGTGGGTCTCCACACCCAGTATTGTTATGTGGTTACCGGGGAATCGAACCCGGGCCCTTGCGCTTGCAAAACAGGCGCCGGAACCACTGAGCTAACTCCCCGGCCCTCTATATTTCATTCTTGAACTGACTTTTTTTCTTTTAGTGGTACTAATAGAACCCAGCTGAGATATCATTATCCCTAATCAGACATCCCAGTATTTTAAAGCATGTAAAACAGGGCTTTATTTCTTTACTACAAGACATTTCAAAAACTTGGACAGAGATCAACCAAATCATTTTAATTTTCTATGGGGAGAAATGAAAAGAACCAAAAAAAGACAATTGGGGTTCATATAAACATAAACATTTTGAAGTGAATGCAGTTTTATATGATGTGTTGAAGAATATTTTATGTTGTATTGCAAGAAAGTTTATCCATTATAGATTGGCTCAGATAATAATTGTATTTTGTAACTATGCTGAGTTCCAAGAAATTAGTTTTATGCTTTGTAGGACATTCTGGGTAGTAAACAAAAGAAATATATTTAATTTACATGAAACTGACCCATATGTCCTTAAAGGAAACATCTTATTTCAATACTTGTAGGTATAATCAATATTTTTTTATGTATTTATTCTTCAGGAGGTCAAAGTTTAACTCCAAAGTAGGTACTAAACCCTCAATGTTGAATGTGTATATATATAAGGCTCCAATAAAATCAATTTTAAACACAGATGGTGTTTAAGTTCTAGATTATAACTTTCTATTATTTCATTCTTTAATACAAAGACTATTGTCTACCTTTTAGGAGGTACTTCATCTTGACAAACCATTGTACAATAAAACCTTGGGTTGTGAGTTACTTGTTCTATGAATGTTCTGAAAGATGAGAAAACATTTGTAATCCTTTTTTAAAGAATTGATTTCTTTACTGGCACTTGTCAAATGAGCTATGTCTTGCAGTCCAAGTAGCATATAATACTGAATGTGACACGATCACACACTTAAACCGAAGTTTGTCCCATACTTACACTGTCGCATTGTAGGTGATCTTCTCCCTAAAGTAAGAATTTATGAAAATCAGATCTGTAGAAGAGAAGAACATAAGATTTGTTTCCTTTTTAAAAAATATCAGTTTTTAAAATTTCCTTTCTTTACTTATACCCCATTCTCCTTTTCCCTTTGCCTTTTGAACATTTACTTCCTATTTTATAATACTTGTCTCACATTATGGAATTCATTTACACCATTTGTTTCTCATACCAGAGAGCTGATATGGTATTTATATGTCTGTGTTCCATTCATTTCACTTATGAGTGTGTCCTTAAGGTACATCCACTTGAGTATAAATTACTCCAATTTATCATTCTTTATGGCTGAGTAATACCCCACTTTATAAAAAATCCCCACATCTTTATCTAGTATCCTCTTGATGGGCATTTGGGCTGTTTCCAAGATTTAGCAATCACAAACTGAGATGCTATAAACATGGATGCTTATATGTCTCTGTGATATGAATCTTAATTCTTATATGTACATACCTAGAGAAAGGGAAAGGTCAAATGAGACCTCTAATCCTAGTTTCTTGAGGAATCTCCACACTAATCTCCACAGTGGTTTCACCA
The DNA here is from genome assembly GCA_004026965.1 of Petromus typicus. Taxonomy (NCBI): domain Eukaryota; kingdom Metazoa; phylum Chordata; class Mammalia; order Rodentia; family Petromuridae; genus Petromus; species Petromus typicus. Next base: position 51,975 of record PVIR01007396.1, read on the forward strand.
GTCTACATTCCCACCAACGGTGGAGAAGGGTTCCTTTCTCTCCACAGCTCTGTCAGTATTTGATGTTGGTTGACTTCGTGATAGCAGCCATTCTTTCAAGAGTGAAATGAGGTCTCAGTGTTGTTTTCATCTGCATCTCTGGAATGACCAGCGATGTTGAACATTTTTTCATGTATTTCTTAGCTGCCTTTACTTCTTCATCTTAAAAATGTCTGTTTATTTCAGGTGTACAGTTTGGAACTGGGTCTTTAAATGTGGAGGGTCTGTTTTTTGAAGTTGTTTACATAATCAAGATAGTAGTACTTTGTCTGAGAAATAGCTGGTGAAATTATTTTCCCATATTATAGGCTGTCTTTTTGCTTTGCTGGTGGTTTCTCTTGCTGTGCAGAAGGCTTTTAATAGGGTGAGATCCAGTTGTTGAATTCTTCTGCTATTTGTCATGTGGCTAAGGTTTTGTTCTTAAAGTCTTTCCCTATTCCAATGTCTTCAAGAGTTCTACCTAACCTGTCCCAGCAAGATTTTTTTAAAAATCTTTATTGGTACATTAAATATATACATCATGATTGCACTCCATAATGGGGATTTGTACCAGTATAAGACACAACTTAATTCTCATTTTTTCCCATAGCCCTACCCACCCTACCACCCACCCATATACATAAAATTTGTTTCCTTACTTTTTTTGTTACAATCTCAACATTTTCCCCTTTCACCCTATTTTACATTGAGCATTTTCTATTTCACAATATATAACATACAGCAAGATTAGTGTTTCTGTTTTAATACTGAAGCCTTTTATCCACTTTGATTTTATTTTATTGCATGATGAAACAGATATATCTATCTTTAGTCTTTGGCAAGTTGAAACCCAGTTTTTCCAGCACCATTTGTTAAAGGGGCTATTTTTCCTCCATTGAGGATGTTTGGCTCCTTTAGCAAAGGTGAAGTAGCTTTTTTTTTTTTTTTTTTTTAGGTTTTTTGAGACAGGGTCTCGCTTTGTGGTTCAGGCTGGCCCTCAGCTCAGCCTCAAACTCACATCACAATCCTCCAGCCTCTGCCTCCCGAGTGCTGGGATTACAGGCGTGAGCCACCACGCCCGGCACTGTGGTATGTGGTACTAGTTGCTGCTGGGTGTGGGTCTCCACACCCAGTATTGTTATGTGGTTACCGGGGAATCGAACCCGGATCCTTGCGCTTGCAAGACAGGCGCCGGAACCACTGAGCTAACTCCCCGGCCCAGGTGAAGTAGCTTTTGTGGTGTTATCCCAATAAGATGATCTTGTTTCCTAGAGTTGCTTTTGCTATTCTAGATCTCTTGTGGTTCCAGATAAATTTTTGGATTATTATTATTTTTCTCTAGATCTGTGAAATATGCTCTTGAGATTTCAGTTGGGATTGTATTGAATCTATATAGTAGTTTTGGCAGTATGGCCTTTTTGATGACATTGGTTCTTCCTTCCCAGGAATAAGGGATATCTTTCTATTTCCTACTATCTTCTTCAATCTCCCTTTTCAGGGAGCTGTAATTTTTGGAATAGAGGTCTTTCACTTCCTTTCTTAGATTGGTTCTTAGATACTTCATTTTTGGATGCTATTTTGAAAGTAATTGTTTTCCTAATTTCTCAATATGTCTGTTGTTTATGAATACAAAGGCTATTGATTTTTGAGTGTTGACCTTGCATCCAGCTACACTAATAAATCTGGAAGTTAAGTCTAGCAGTTTTTGGTTGATTTTTAAAGATTTCCATATAGGGTATCATGTCATCAGTATATAATGACAGCTTAACTTCTTCATTTGCTATCTTTATTCCTTTTATTTCTTTCTCTTGTCTAACTGCCTTGCTTAATGTTTCCAAAACTCTACTGAACAGGCATGGTGATAGTGGGCATCCTTGTCTTGTTCCTGATTTTAATATGAAAATTATTTCCCTCAGTATACCACTTTAGTTTTATATTTAAATATAGAGAAAGTAGTTTTCATTAGAAAACTACTCTTTATTTTTCAAAATTGATTTTATTTGTATATTTTATATACACATCATGCTCACACACAATACTGAGAATTTGTACCAGTATATGACACGACTTAATTCTCATTTTTTCCCATTCTCTTGCTCACCCTACAACCCCTAATTATACCCCTTATTATAAGTAAACTTTGTTTCCTTTTTTACCATCAAATTTTTCCCTTCTTTACTTACCCCTACCCCTTTTTCCTTTGAATATTTTCTATTTCCCAATATCTATGATACATTTTGGAACTCGTTTATATCTTCAGAATACAAGTCTTTCAATTGGTGAAGTGTATTAGCTAAGAGAATGGAGTAAGACAGATCTAGGTCAGAATTTAGAATATGCCACATATTATCTTATGAAATTGAAAAAATTTCTTCGGTTTTCCCATCTTATTCATCTAGAATATATGGCAAAGAGTACTTCATGCTCCATAGTTGAGAATGAGATAATGTGTGCCTGGTATTAGCTAATTTTTACTCAACATGTTTGGAGAAAATGCAGCACCACCTTTCTAGGCAGACAGAGAGGCCACATCACATCTGAAAAATAAAACCTGACCTAGAAAGTAGAATGTAACTCAACTTTGACCAAAAGATACCATTTCGGAAAAATAACAACTTAGAGTCAGAACTCAGATCGATCTACCAGGTAGCCCAGCTTGGGTCTTTTTGTGCAATTACCCTTACTGTTCTTGTGTACTTTATGCCTAATCACTCCTACGCATGTCTCCTAAACAGAATGCTCTGTATACAACCCCAAACAATTCTGGCCAGGAGCTGGCTCTGGAGTCAGAGCCAAATGTACAGTTGTCAGAGGCAATGAATGTTCATTTCAAATTTTCTTGTGGTTGGTTGTCTTGTTCATTTTATTAAGGGTCTTCTTTGACCTAATTTTTAGTGCCAAAACCCAGGATTTGGAGTGTTACAGGCTTCTTCCCTTTTGTGCCTCTCACTCACAAATTTATCTTTCTCTTTCTCTGCTGTTAGCAGTTTGCCTCCTCCAGCTTGCTCATGGCTTTCTCCTGACATTCATGAGTGGTGCGGGTAAGACATCAGGTTGCTGTAGGGGGTACAATTATATCTGTCAGATTTGTGTGTAGGTCCTGGCACTGGGCTCACCTTCTGGCCCTGGATGTGGGGATAGGTAAAATAGCTGGATACAGTCTTTAATCTTTCCAGTCTGTATCTACTCCCTTGAGAATAGGAATCCCTGTCCTGGCTTAGACCACTGTTCCTCTGAGGTACCCCCACAGACAAAAATAGATGTAAGCTATTCTCTGTCCTCCTCAGAGACATATCACAGGTGTATCTGTTGGCCAATTTGTCCACCTGAGACTTGAGAGATAACCCACCTCAATAACTTCCTTCACTGTTCTGAAAACTTGGGAGGGATTCCCTACTTTCAGACCTTTTAGCTATCTGCTCCTATGACTCTTTCTTTTTGCCTTTTCCTACTTACCACCTCTTTTTACTAGATCATCCTCACTAATATTACCAGAAAAAGGAGAGAAAATGCAGAAAGTGACAGAACTAGTGGCAAATGAGGCCCAAGACAGTCCTTGTCATTGCTGTCCTTTCACACAGCACTAGTCATTCTCTGATTCAGGCAGTCATCTCCTAAAAGTCAGATCAGCCTGTGGGTATCCTCTAGATGATTCTTCTTGGTTCTTTCAAATCTGGGAATCCTTCAGAGGTCACTTGTCACCTGCTAGTGTCCCCCATTCTCTTACTTGTCCTAGCACTTCACCATGCTTCCTGTCCTAGGGAACTGTTCTCTTAGCCTGACCCCTCAAGACATTGGTCTCCTGCTGGTGGTCATCGTTTTCTTACCCATCCTAGATCTGTTGTCCTTTTTGACCTGGAGAATGACACTTGGCTTTGCTTCTCAGAAGGCACTGTTCTCCTGCTGGTGATCATCATCTGTCTTTGCAACTCACAGTCTGGGAATTGTGTCATGGCCTGGGCCCTCAGGAGGCACTGGTCTTCTGTTGGTGGCCACTATTCTCTTCCATTTGTCTAGAAACTTGACTCACTCTACTCTAGACAATTCCAGCTTGATATTCTAATTTTCCAAAGGTTTTGCCATGCCATTTTCCATTTTCCATTTTTTGTTTGAGAACTTAAAAATCCACCATCATCTGATTCTTTTTTTGCCACTTAAATTTTTGGTGTAACTCTATCCTGTTAAAATAACTAAAATATTACCACTGATCTATATTATGACTTCCTAAAATGTACTATGGTATCTCCTAGGGAGATAATTGGATAATGCACCTTGTTTGTTCACCTGCCTTGAATCTGTGTTTATAATAACCAAATCTAGACATGGGAGACCACTGGACAGGACTCTCTCCACAGTTAAAATAAAGATAAAGATTTTAAAAGGGCCTAAAGCACCAGACTGAATTCAAGCTAGAATCAAGGCCAAATATAAGATAAAAATTGCTTTTAAGTGAACAGTTTATACTGGATCCTAAAAAAAATGAGGTAGGATTACTCCTGTTTCAGGGTGGTAAAAGATAAACAGCCTTCCCAACTGCCCAGAAAAAGACACTGAGGTGCCATTTGAAAAATCTCGACTAATTGCAAAAATTTGCTTTAAATTATTGGTGCAGTTCATTATTTGTGTCTGGTCAGTGCTGAAAACATTTCTTATAAATAGCTTTGATATGATCCTCCAACTACAATTACAGGGTTCAGTTGTTCTGATGCTTTCTACTTGGGCTAAGATAAGGATTCTACATAAGACCAGTTGGGGGTCTGTTGACATCCAGCCCTAATTAAAATGTAACTATCTATAAACTAACTCTGAAACCAAAGAAAAAGTTTACTGGAGAAACTGAAAAACCCAGACAGCTACTAAGCTTATTATAGAAAGAAATCAGTAAGACAAAGAGAATATTTTAAAAGATTACAAATATAAAGATATATTTTTGGCATAAAAAGATTTTTGGTGATAAATTTTCCTACAACGATGAAATAAAAGTTTCAAAACAAAAGGTCTAAGATTTTTAAGAAAGATTTTTAAAAGAACAGAGTTTATAAAAATAAATAAGAGGAGGGGAAGAAAGGTTGATTAAGATATACCATGCACAGGTATAAATTCTGCATGACCATTATGTATATCTAAATTGTACTGATAGACTTAATTTTAAAAATTGGAGAAATGTGGCTGGGGATTTAGCTCAGTGGTTCTGGTGCCTGCCTTGAAAGTGCAAGGGCCCAGGTTCAGTCCCAGGCAACCATATACAACAGTATCAGGTGTGGAGACTCACACCCACCAGCAGTCAGAACGACATACCACACTTCCAGGTGTGGTGGCTCACTCCTGTAATTCCAGCACTTGGGAGGCAGAGGCAGGAGGATTGCTGTGATGTGAGTTCAAGGCTGAGCTCCGGGCCGGCCTTTCCTTTGTAGGTGATTTATTTCTTTTCTCTAACACTTTTTAATATTCAGTTCTTGGACTTAATTTCTGAGATCTTTATAATTAGATGCCTTCGTGTTGATTTATTTTGCTCATGGATCATTGGAGTTCAATATGCCTCACTTATCTGTGTGCCAAATTCTTTTTCAATATGTGGGAATTTTTTGCAATTACTCCTTTGAACAAGCTTTTTGTGATATTTGCATTAGCTATAGCTTTCTCCTTGACTCTGATCAATGTTATATTATTCTTCCTTATATCATCTTGAAGCTGTTGATTTTTCATTGTTTCTTGCCATTTAAAAAATATCTTTCTTTTTGTTGTCATTAATTACAATCTTGTCTTATAGATCACAAGTTCTATCCTTGTCTTCATTTACTCTATTGTGTATGCTTTCCATGGGATTAAAGACCTAACATCTGTATGTGTTTAATGGATTCCATTTCATTCCTATTTATGCTTGGGCATTCAGGGCTTCCATCATTTTCCTAAGCTCCTTTACTTTTTATCTGTGTCTACTTTAAATTCATTGAGAATGTCTCTCATTTTGATTATCATTTATTATCTTACCTGAGATTTTTTTCTCTATATATTCTTGCTTCAGTGCATTTAATGCATTCTTGCTTCAGTGTGTTTCATTTTCCCTCACAAGCACTGAGGTCTTTCATCTTGTGGGTCCTTATACAGATATTTGAATGAGGAATTCATCCCAATTTCAATGGTCAAAAGTAGAACTCCTGGGTTGGAGATTTAGCTCAGTGGTTCCAGTGTCTGCCTGGCAAGCGCAAGGTTCTGAGTTCGATCCTCAGTAACCACATACAACAATGTCTGGTGTGGTGACTCAGGCCCACCTGCAATCAGAACCACACACCACAGTGCTGGTGTGGTGGTTCATGCCTATAATCTCAGCACTTGAGAAGCAGAGAAGGAGGATTGCTGTGAGTTCAAGGCTTGCCTGGGCTACATAGTGAGCTCAGGAACAGCCTGAGCTACAAAGCGAGACCATGTCTCAAAAAAAAAAATTTAATTCCCCCCATAATAATAAGCATGTTGTGCTTCAGCTGTTTATGTGGTTTCTTAATTTCATCCTGAAAAATAAGTATTCATTTTTGGTAAAAAGTACCCTGCAAAAAGGCTATTATCATTGGATAATAAAGCAGTTTTGAAATGCAGAAAAAGCACTTTTAGAAGTAGAGCTAACATTGGTTTCAGAATATGATATTTTAAAAAGTACAGAATGTATGATACTTAAATTTATATGAATAGAGTTAAGTTGGAAATGTACAGAAATAATTAGTCAAATATTTAAAAATCTACATTACTGAGAATTCATGGAACAATTTTCAAAGTTGAAATTAGTAAAGTGTGGAAGAAAGAAGTGATAGTCCAACCCTTACATTTTTTAAAATTGAAATCTTTATTGGTACATTACATATACACATCATAATTGCACTCCACAATGGGTATTTATACCAGTATAAGACACAACTTAATTCTCATTTTTTCCCATAGCCCTACCCACATTACCACCCCCCTTTATACACACACGTTGTTTCCTTTCTTTTTTGTTATAATCTCATAACTCTTACATTTTTTTTTTTTTTTTTTTAGATTTTTTTGAGACAGGGTCTCGCTTTTGTGGTTCAGGCTGGCCCTGAGCTCAGCCTCAAACTCACATCACAATCCTCCTGCCTCTGCCTTCCGAGTTCTGGGATTACAGGCGTGAGCCACCACGCCCGGCACTGTGGTATGTGGTACTAGTTGCTGCTGGGTGTGGGTCTCCACACCCAGTATTGTTATGTGGTTACCGGGGAATCGAACCCGGCTCCTTGCGCTTGCAAGACAGGCGCCGGAACCACTGAGCTAACTCCCCGGCCCAACTCTTACATTTTTGATATCTTTTTAAATGCATTTAACAAAAAGTAACTTTACAAAAATAAAATTTCAGTTTAATACTTTGTTTACTAATTACTTGAAATAAAATTTTACAAAAATATTTTTGTTAAATTATGTTTATAGCATAGTTTAATAATATATTAATGAGGAAAGAGGATAATTTGGTGACTTTGTGACATTAAACACAGTAGAAATATTCTACAGGCAATATAATAATTTGTACTTGCATATAAACAAAATAGAATATTGGAAAATCTGATATAATTCAACGAAATGCAATGAGTTCTGTTAACACACTTTAAAGTTCTGTCATTTATATACACATATAAGATATATCACCTAAGATATTTTTCATCATTCAAGTTCAATTATTACCTGTTAGCATAATAAATCATTAAAATATTTAAAGAACAAATCTTCCATTTCAAAATATATCAAAGATGAAACTAATGGCTGGGGATTTAGCTCAGTGGTTCCAGCACCTGTCTTGCAAGCACAAGGGCTCGGGTTTGATTCCCTGCTAACCACATGCAATACTGGGTGTGTAGACTCATGCCCAGCAGCAATCAGTACCACATACCACAGTGCTGGGTGTGGTGGCTCACACCTGTAATCCCAGCACTCGGGAGGCAGAGGCAGGAGGATTGCTGTGATGTGAGTTTGAGGCTGAGCTCAGGGCCAGCCTGAACTACAAAGTGAGACCCTATCTCTTTTACTGGCCTCCAGGCCCATGCCAGAAGAGTGCCCAGGGACTGAGTTTAGCAGCAGGCGGCTCAGGAAACACCGAATGCACCACCAACTCTGCGTCACCAAATCTGCACCGGGGTTGGAGATTACTGGCCTCCAGGCCCACGCCAGAAGAGCGCCCAGGGACTGAAGTTAGCAGTGGGTGGCTCAGGAAACGGCGACTGCGCCACCGAATATGTGCCAGGATCGGAACTTGCTGGCCTCCAGGCCCATGCCAGAAGAGCACCCAGGGACTGAAGTTAGCAGCGGGCGGCTCAGGAAACAGTGAATACACCACCAAATCTGTGTCAGCGAATGTGCGCCAGGGTTGGAGCTTACTGGCTTCCAGGCCCATGCCGGCAGAGCGCCCCGGGACTGAGGTTAGCAGGTCAGAGTTTGACTTTCTCCACAGCAACTGCAGAAGCACATCCAGTCAGCTTGTATTGGTGAGTAGGTGGGCCTGTTGGAAAAACAGCCCCTACCATTCCAGCTGCACAGGGCCTACAGCCTACTGGCTTCCAGGCCGACTGGACAAGTGAACCCAGAGACTCTGTATTGGTGAGCAGGTAGGCCCATTGCAACCTCAGGCAGCGCCATTGTAGCAAATCAGGAGCCAGAGGCTTCCTGCCTCTAAAGCAGACAGGAGAAGGTGTTCTGATTGTATTGATTGAGCGCCTCATATGGTGTGCCAGAACTAGGGGGTTTTCTTTAGGTCCCAATACAGACTGCAAAGAACAACCCAGGACACACTGCTATTTTAAGGTTCCTAACTATTAGGAAGAAAGTGACTTGCAACAAACAGCACCAGAAAACAGGGCAGGTCAGATATAAGGAAACACTCAAAGTCTCAGATACAAAGATCCCCACCTCAAGGTAACACAGGGGGAAGGGAAATGGAGAAGCTTGAAGGCCAGTCTCCAGGGTGCTCAGAAATGGTAACCAAAGCAGATCTAATAAAATGGAAATCAGAACTGATCTCTGAGATGAAAGCAGAGATAGTAGACACTGTCAACATGATGATTAATAAAGCTAAAGAGGAAGTCATGGAGTTGATAGAATCCAAGATAGCAAAAGCAATGGAACCTTTTAAACACCTACAAGCAGAAGTCCAGGCAATTAAGAAAGAAAATGAAAGTTTGCGCAATAGAATGAATTTGGCAGAAGACCGAATTTCAGACCTGGAATACAGGATCTCAACCAATGAACTGGAAAGGCATAATCTATGGAAAAAAGCAAGTGATAATGAAAAGTCAATCCAACAGCTCCTAGATGATTCAAAGAAGAATAAAATAAGATTGATT
>PVIR01007397.1:0-49983 GCA_004026965.1 Petromus typicus
AAGGGGATTACCCTCCAGAGTATTGTATTGCCTTATTGATAATACATTTGGCTATAGCACTACATCACAAAAAATTTTCCTCAGAATTCAATTGAAATTAGTAGAGTACATTGCTTCAAAGTCCTTTTAATTCTTATTTCCAAACTCATTTGTTTTAATACTTTGAAGCTAATGGTAAGAAATTCAAATTACACTCAACTTCTTTGTGGATTTTTAAAAGTACTATTACTAATTGGGGGAGTTGTTTTTATTATTGTTGCAGTTTTAGCATTCCTGCTTTTAAAGAGCAAAATTGTGTGATGTTTTATGACCTCTTAATCATATTTATGTATCCCACAGAAGATTATCTTCCATCTCTCGAGGGGGTAGAAAGTCTCATGGAAAGAAAGCACCGTTTCTCCTAAGACATTTAATCTATTTTTTTCATAGCTACAGCCCTGCAAACAGCTATGCTGTGTCTTCACCAGGCTCCTGTCTCCAAGCTCAGGAGGGCTCGGTCCGCGTCTGCCTGGCCTCGGGTGGAGCTTGTCTTCAGGACTGATTTCCTTCAAAAATCACACATTTTCTGTTCCAGTGAGCAGTAAGTTTACAGATGCATACTCTGCTACTGAAGCTGGGGAAGAGAAGTATGCAGCTGGAAACATCCAGTTCTGCTATAATTTGAAAAGGAATTGAAATTTAGCAAGAATATTACAAAAATCCATGTAGCACCAGTTGTCATCCAGAGTTCCTACTAAAACATTATCTCTAAGAGACAGAAATACTGAAAGGCATTTGCCTGACACTTTTGTTTCAACCCTCAATTAATTCTAAAATATACATATATATGTATATATAGTCCTATTTTAGAGCTTAAGAAAATCAGTATATTGAATAAAACTTAAAATCCAGTAAAGATGCAGTTTTAAAATCTTTACATGTACACAGATTAATATTATTCCTATGCCAGCAGCACCAGCATAAATTGAGAATCCACTAGAAACGCAGTCTGCCCATCCCCCACCGACTGAATCCAGAAGTTTGAGGGCGGGGTTCAGTTGTAGCACTACAAGAAACCATCTAGGTGGTCCTTTAAACACTGAAGTTTGAGAACCACTTGTGTACATCATAAAAAATACAAAATGAACTACAGGTTATTTTTTTACCAGTTTAATTCTCACGGTATATAATAAAAAAAACCCTGAAAATAAAACCGCAAGTGGTCACATGATTATGATTAATAAAATTGCTATTAAAATATCGTGAGATTAATATAGATGAGATTTAGTAAGATAGATAAACAGATAAAGATATTTGACATGCATAGTGTTTTTATGAAGTTACACTAGTTTTAAACTCAAGTATTTTCTAGCTAGTCAATAATCCAACTAGAAATATGCTATATTTCTTACATTATTTATTACTGCTATCGATCTACTTTTGTAATGAAGTCATTAAAATGTCACAGGTTACAAGTTCCTTTAACGGAGCCAAACTAGTGAAGACAAAATCAAGTACAAATGCGACGAGCTTGAGCAGAAATGTAGGTCTGAATAGAGGCCCCAAAGCAGGCCACTGATCTCAGCAACCTGCTCAGCTTACGGCCAGCGATAGGAGGCACCTGGCTCCTACTTGCCAAGAAAGCAAGGCGCCTGTCTTGCAAGCGCAAGGACCCGGGTTCGATCCCCGGTAACCACATAACAATACTGGGTGTGGAGACTCACGCCCAGCGGCAACCAGTACCACATACCACAGTGCCGGGCGTGGTGGCTCACGCCTGTCATCCCAGCACTCGGGAGGCAGAGGCAGGAGGATTGCTGTGATGTGAGTTTCAGGCTGAGCTCAAGGCCAGCCTGAACTACAAAGTGAGACCCTCTCTCAAAAAACCTAAAAAAAAAAAAAAGCAAGAGCGTCACGAAGCAGAAGTGCGGCTCTGAATCACTGCGGTGCGCTGGAGACAGGACTGCCTGCCGAGGCTGCAGCTGGGACCAGGGCTCCTCAGCGAGGAAACGGTGGAGCCGGAGTCCGCCGAGGGAGCAGCACTCGCCAGGGGGAAGTAACTGAAGGTGACGCGAGTCTGTCAAACATCCAGGCCTGACAAAAGTTATCAACAAGAAGTCAAGATACTGTTGACTTGTGCTGAATGATGAGCCTTCCCCTAGGATAAACCAAAAACATATCAATCTGGCGGCAAACGATCCTTGCTCCCCTCAATTAACCAAAGTGTGGTTGAAAAAATAAAATGAAAGCAGTCTGGCCTGGGAAATGGAAATCTAAGGGGGATCCCTGAGCAAACGCGTAACGGTGACATGAGCCGGGTGGAGAAGCGCGCACTGGGCGAGGGAAAGCGTAGGTCACTGCTTTTCAAGGGATTTTAAACGAAAAGAAAGCGCTTTATACCTTTCTCTCCCTGGTTACTATTGAGGACACCAATTTAGATAGAGATGCCATGGGCAAATTTAATGTTTAAACAATTCATTTTTTATTAGCCCGTGTTTGCAATTCATGCAGCTTGCAGTCAGCTTGGGAGTGGTTACACGCACATATTTCTTTTTCGTTTCTTTTTTTTTTAATTGCCTGCTCCCCCTCCCCCACAGCTTCCCCGATCCCTTCTTCATACTTATTTGTCTTAGCTCACGGTAGGCCTTTACTGTTTGCATCAATTGGTGCTATTAATTAACACCTGTACATAACATATCTTTATTTTTCTCATTTTCCCTTCCTCGCCCCTTTTCCCCTCTTCCTTGTCCCCTTTGACCACTTTCCTGTTGCCAAAGAGCAATCGCGCTCCCTTTCAGTCCACCCCGTGTCGTTCTCTTTGCACTTGGCCTCACGCAGAAGAGAGGCTGCGCGCGGAATGGAAGCTCGTGTGTCTGGTTTACATCACTCAACGTTATATTTTCCAGGTGCATCCATGCTCCTACAGATGTCTCCCATTTGTCAAAAATATGGAATGCTTCACGGACTGGCATGTCATTGCTGCACAGGGCCATGCTAATCTCTATCGTTCCAATGTCAGCACACGTGTGGCTGACGCAAGCACAATTTATTTTTAGATAAGTATTTTGTACTTCCAGCAAGAGACACAAATGATTATAATTCCTAAAAGACAACAAAAACTTGACATTAATGATAAAAACGTCTTAATGGAAGGGAAGAAATAATAGGAGCGAGAGAAGGAAACATGTAGATTGGAAAGGGAAGCAATCACTACACAGTAGCTGCTCCTTTTCCTGACGCTACTAAATACCCTGGGTCATTTGCTCTGTGGCTGTGAGGGGCAGTTCCTGCTGCGTGAGCGCTGTGATCAATCCCAGTTCTTCCTGTGAAGCCCTCCTCACCCAGAATCACCTCCTGTACTGCTAGACTCTTCTTTTCTCTTGCTATATCCCTTTATTCATCATGTTATTTTATGCTTATTTCACTCTAGTAAAATGCTCTATAAAATATTTTAACATGTTCTTGGGGCTGGTGTATCTCCATTATTTACTTTCTTAGAAATTGTGTATTTACACAGTAATTTAATCTGAATTTTATTGTGATTCTTTTCCTCATTAAAAAAAACCCAAACCTTAGAAGGATTACCTTCTAAGAAATGCAGTAAGGCAGTGTGAGTTAAGAATGTCTTAGCTGCTGGTGAAAATTTAAGTTAGGGTAAGGTGGGAATTTAGGATAGCCGTTGCAGAGAAGGTATGGAAGTTTCTCAGAAGCTGAAAAAAGATGTACCGTCTGATCCAACTGTTCCACTTTTGTGTAGACAGTACATATCCAAGGAAATGAAATCAGCATTCTGATGAGGAGCTGCAGGGGCTTTATTTCACTATAGTATATTTAAATACAGAATTTAAGAAGTCAGGAATCAGCCTAAATGCTCATAGGGCAATGTAAGCATACAGAAGATGAAGTATGTATGTATAAATTAATCCAGTTATTTGCAGCAAAAATGGATGCAACTGGAAAGCATTGTGTTAAGTGAATTAAGCAAGATCGGAAAGACAAGGCTGTTCTCTGTGATGTGTGGAAGGTGTACAGAGAAAAGTTATTCACACAATAATTAATGATGCTGACATTTTGGGAAGGAAAAAAGTGAAAGCTAGATTTTATCAGTACATGACTCGTGTATATCAAAATATCACCCCAACTAATATTCATGTGTATAATTTATATGTAAATAAAATTAGTAGGGGAAAAAAGAGTAAGGATAACTTGTTCTGGGTCTTTTTCCTTCAGCAAGTTATATCGTCTTTGGTTTCATTTTAGTCTCTTATATTTCCTTCATTAGCTCTTTATAGTTATTTCTTTTTCTTTTTTTTAGACAGGGTCTCACTTTGTAGTTTAGGCCGGCTGGCCCTGAACTTACTATATAGCTCAGGCAATCCTCCTGCCTCTGCCTCCCAAGTTCTGGAATTACAAGCATGAGCCACCACACCTGACATTGTTGGTGTGTGGTACTAGGGAGAGAATTCAGGATCTTGTGCTTGGGAGGAAGGTGCTGGAACCACTGAGCTAAATCCTTGACCCTATAGTTATCTTTTTTTTAATCAGCACATGTTTGCAGTCCATGACTATTATGAGAAGTTATTTACATAACTACACAGTTATTTACAACTCTACACTTTGGTCAACAGTGAGTAATAAGCAATAATGGTATGTAAATCACCTGCGGTATAATAAGGAAACATCACCTTGAGACACTGTGATCGTTCAAATTGTGCAAATATATGGTAGGATATTCACACAGCAATAAAATAACCTAATGACACAGGTCTTAAAACATCATCCTGACCTTATGTAATGCTGTATTTTGTCCTCTTATTTTTATCATCCAGTTATTATATTGTGAAGACTCCTCTTGCTTCCATTTTTTTGGAAAAAAATATTATTCACTCTTATAATCATTGTTAATATTTTTTCAGTTCAGAAAACATGCTTTTGATACAAGGATGCTATCAGAGATGAAACAGTGTCTCTAAATGAAAAAGGAAAATATTGTAATTCTTAACCTTTAGATGTCTGACACTGGGTGTGTGTTCTCCAATACTGAAGAGTGAATTCTAGGGTAAATGGAGTCAGACCAGAAGTGTTTATTAAAAGGACAATTCCAGAATCCAGGAGGGGTCCCAAATGGGCAGCGGAGTACTCCCCTTTCCAGGGATGTTTTCTGGAGCAAAAACCACGTGGGCATGAAGTGGCTTTAAAGAATGAACAACCAATAAGTTTGCAGTACAGTTGCTTAAGTCATAGTGATCCAGTGGGGGAACAAGTCACGTAACAAGTCTATGTAGAAAGAGCAGAGTTTTTCTAGGAAGTGATAGCCCAGAGATCCCCGGGGTGACTGAAGTCTATCTGGGCTTTGTCAGGCCAGGTGTCAGTGCTGGTCTTGTCCTTTGTGGAAGTGTGCGGGCCTTGTAATTTCATCTTTATCTTGACGCCTGCTCTCCGACAGATGCATATCCCTGGCTAAGGCTGAGGTGTGTGCTTACCCTTCGCACTGACTCTGTAGAGGGCCGAGCCCTATCTGACTGCCTGTAAGGTTTTTACCTCATCTGGCTGTCCATAATACTTTCATGTTTTTGACCTGTGTAATTATAGAATCTGCAGAGGTTGAAGATTTGCATTCCTGCTCTTTATTTTGTTTACCTATCTAATTGCAGAAGAGAATACTTCTAGGATGTCTCTGACTGAAAGTGGTGACATTATCACTTTTAGTGTAATTAATGACAGCTGAAGGGACAATGACAAACTTGAATTTCAGTATACATTCCACTATCGTATTTTCAGCTACTATCTGTTCTTATTTTGTTAAGATGGAGGAATTTTAATAATTTGGTAGAGGTGTTCTCTGTGATTCTCTCTAGCACCATTAAAATAAAGTCGCAGAGCTAGTTATGAAAGTGCAGACCAGTTAAGCCCGCTGCTTGTCCTCTAATTCCTGGTGAAGGTCACCACGTAGCACCTACTGCTGACCTCAGACCTTCTGTAAGCTGCTCTGTAGCAAGGGAGACCCCGCTTGCAAAGGGGGAGCAGCCTTTTCATAAGTCGATTGCAGAGAATCCACTGAACACTTTGGGATGCTAGATATACGATCTACTCTCATTAAACCACTTTCAGCAAGCATGTTAATCACAGCTGAGATTCACCCAGAAGTAATTCTTGAAGTTTATCAGTGTAGGCGAGTGAAGACAGTCACTCAGAAATCGGGAATTGGGACTAATCACATTAGTGAATGTCACTATTTACTTTCATATACCTTTCAATCCATTTGGATTAGGAAAAGAAATATGGTTAAAGCAAAGATCTACCATAACAAATGAGTTAATCATTCATTTTGCTAGCATCACAGAAGGTAAATATAAGTCTAAAACAAGTATCTCATAACAAGGTTTTGTGTTCAACAAGCAAGGCATACAGAAGAACTGGATCTCTGGGAAGAGATATTCCTGATTCCATTCATTCTTTTTCAATATAGAAGCTAACAGTTCTATTCTGAAGTTGAATAGTACCAAAGCAACACAACAGAGAAACCATCTCACTTCAAAGCATGTTTCACCAGAAGGACTCCACACAATCGGAGGACTTTTTTCTTCATACAAAAAGCAAAAGGGCAGAAAATTAAGTGGTTTTGCTTGATATCAAATCATGAAGTTTTAGATCTACAGCACAGTTATTAAAGCATAGTTAACTGAGAATGAGGGAAGAAGAAAAATCTATTTTTTCAATAAATACATAATTGAATTTATATTCATATCTAATAAATAATTTTATCCTCTTCTTTAACTCACATTTTCACAGGTTTTATAAATTCTGTCATACTATAAAATATCCTATATGTAAAGTGCTAAAACAAATTAGCACACAGAATTATTTTTAAACTCCTTGTAAAAAACTATGAGATTGCAAGAAAGTAATTAGACTTTCATATTTAAGGACTTTTTCATACTTTAAATGGTGTATTTTACTTGTCACATTTTTAAGTGTTTATTCTTTTCTCTTTTTTTTTGAGACAGGGTCTCACTTTGTAGTTCAGGCTGGCCCTGAGCCCAGTCTCAAACTCACATCACAGCAATCCTCCTGCCTCTGCCTCCCACCATGCCCAGCACTGTGATATGTGGTACTGGTTACTGCTGGGCATGAGGCTCCACACCCAGTATTGTCTGTGATTAACCAGGGAATCAAACCCGGGCCCTTGCACTTGCAAGACAGGTGCTGGAACCACTGAGCTAAATCCCCAGCCCTAAGTGTTTATTCTTAAAGATTAGAAGCTTTTATAGTAATCATGAGCTATTAAAAACAAAATGTAAATTGTCCCAAAGAAAACAATTAATGCAGTCAACCTCCTTATGCTCAGGTTTAGGATTTCAGGCTTAATCAAACTGAAATGAAACTTTCAACTGTGCTGAACATATGTAGGCATTTTATGTTATTATTCCCCAAATGATACATGACCTATTTGCATAGTATTTAGAATCTATTAGATATTATAAACCACCTAGAAAAGGGTTAAGGCTACAGAGGAGGATGTGCACTGGTTCTATGCAAACACTACTCCACTTTATACGAGGGCTTGAATCCCTCTAGATGTTGGGATCAGCAACAACTCTGAGACCAGTCCGTTATGAACACTGAGAGAATCAATAGAAGGCTAATACTAAGCTAAATAAAACACGAGTTCACCCTGAGCACCATACTTGTCATTAATAAAATGCATTTTTATTACTCTGGCATTACACAATTTGGAATTTAACCATTCAATTTAGATAATCTATTTTTAAGCTAAATGACTGTGCCACTATGTAAACAATGCCCTCAACTACTTTTTCTGTGCTGCATGAAAACACACACCCTCAGGTTAGTGGAAAATCGGATATCACTACAATAGATTTATTTAAACCTACATTGTAGGACTGGTAGCACAGCTCATGTAAAGGACTTGCTTGTCATGTATGAGGTCGTGGGTTTAATTTCTAGCACCACAGGAAATAATAACAACAACATCCTAAAACCCAAAATTTATGTCATAAAAAGTAAGATTTTCTTTATCATTTTATTAACTTTTATTCAGAAGTCTTTGAGTAAGTACAACTTATTAAAAAAAAAGAAAAAAATAACACAAAAAAACTTGCCGACCAGGAATTTGGCTCAGTCGTTCTGGCACCTGCCTGGCAAGCACAAGGGCCAGAGTTTTATCCCCAGTAACCACATACAACAATGTTAGGCATGGAGACACACCCACCAGTAATCAGTACCATATACTACAATGCCGGGGGAGGTGGGGCTCACACCTATAATCCCAGCACTCAGGAGGCAGAGGCAGGAGGATTGCTGTGATGTGAGTTTGAGGCTGAGCTTAGGGCCAGCCTGAACTACAAAGTGAGACCCTGTAAAAAAATAAATAAATAAATAAAAATGAAAAACCTGTCAATAGTTGAAGTACAAAATTTTAAGATGATTTCTAACAATTCTATGCAAAACAAATTAAAGAAGTATATTTGGAAATTTTTGAAAACATTTCTGCCGACAACTGAGAATGGAAATCGGTTTTAGCTCTTTTGTACGACAGGAAAGGAAGACATGCCCAAGAAGCAGCAGCTGTCGCTTCCAGAGCGAAGACTCTGGTGCACGCTTGAACTGTTCTTTATTTTTAATGACAATGAATATTAGTTTTTAAAGCAATGAACTTCATAATAAAATCTACAAAAATGTAAATAATTTTTCAAAAGAAAAATATAATAGCTTATCATTGTACTATCATTTTCATAGCTGTTCACTATTTTTGCAGCACACTTGATGTTTTGTTTGAAAACATTTCTTTTTTTAAGAAATGAGAATTAGATCCACAGTGCTCCTGCTTTTGCGTGAAAAAAGCAGCCTGAGGAAGCAGTATGGCGACAGTACCGGAAGTGCACCAAGCGGAAGTTCTGCTCCAGGAACAAAGATGGCTGAAGCTGCTTGGGTGGGTAAGCGGTCTCTTTTGCCAGCTATTCCAAAATTCTTCAAAGCTGCTTCTCTGGCTGTTGATCCAGAGAAATGTCCTGGAACCCTCACTAAAAAAGCATGTTCCTTTTCTAAATATGGATCTCCTGCTTGTTTACTAATTTTCCATATTGATTCCATAATTTTTTTTTCCAGCCTGAGTTTTCTTTTCTTGCCTTACATGTATTCAGTAATTACTTTTCTTAAGAAAGGGCATAGGTGGAAAGGAAAAGTTCAAAACAAGGGAAAAAAAATCATTAAGTCAAAATAATATGCTGAGAGAAAAAGGAAATCTATATTTAAAGATACAAAGAGGAAAATACTCATACGAAATCTCACTGAATCCTTTAGAAGGAAACACCAGACTCAAATATCTGAACTCCTCAGGGAGATGGATTTTATAAAATATCGCCATAAGCATTTCATTATATTTCATTTTTTTTCTTTATGTGAGAAGGGTACTATTTGTTCATTTGGAATTAGAAGTGAATATTCAATGATAGCTCAAAAGAGAGAGATTAAAAAGGCAAGTCCCCCAAATAAAGGAGTATTCTGACTAAAAAGAAAATATTCTTTACTCAAGCTTCTCTGTAATCAATCTCTTTTGATGTGGTACATAGAGATTATTTTGGAAATAAAAATGTAAACTTTTAGTAATAGTGAAGAATTTTTATGCAACATGACTTAAAAGTCTTTTATCCATTTTTATTTCCTATAGGTATTATACCCCAATTTGTTTCTCATTTTATTTTGTTCATTCATCGCAACCAATAACACTGACATGATGAAAAACCATCATTTACATTCACAATTCTGGGTCCTATTAGTTGTTGCAACATGCAGAGCCCTTCTTATATTTTATTTTGTATTTTATAGTCAGCAACATAGTTTATTTCTATACTTAGAAAATCAGAAAGTTTGTGTACCTCAAATTTTTGAGTAAGTTTTCAGGATATAATCCATCAATAAGTGGATGTTCTGTGCAGGGTTGTAGGGCTTCTGATCCCGAATTTCTAAGAAACTATTGTTCTCCCAGGTCCTTGCCAGTATCTTCTGGGATGACATAAAAAAACATGTTAACATGCAAGAGAGAAAGAGAAGGAAATAGAAGGGCGTCAAGCATCAAGGGGAGAGTCTGTAGTCCTCACGATCAGCAGCTTGCTCTCTAGAGAATCTGTAAAATCTCCTTTGCTATCAGTCTCCTGTTTCTCTTACCATCCACCCATCACCTCTGCCGGCAGCTTTTGCTTGGGGGGGGGGGGTATTTAAACCGTTGGCTCGAATAGGAGGGAGCCGGTTTGTTATGGCTACGTTCTGTTCACTTTTACTGGTGAAAAATTGTAGAATAAGACATCCCTGGGCAAACATTGTACCCTCCGGCCACCTGGGTCCAGGCATCTGTTCAGCTGCGACAATCCTGTTTCTTCTTGATTGTTAAGGTCCATTATATAGCAGGTGTTTGCTTGATTCTGTGACAGTGTAAGAAGTCCCAAATGCTCAGGCAGTGCTGAAAGGAGATGACTATCCAAGCATGGTTTAATTTTCCTCTCAGCGAATGTCTCAAACTGTTCCTACCCTGAGATTTCAGATACAAGATAGAATTAGGAACTGAGGAACACATTTTATGACAGGATTTTTAAAAAATAAAAATTTGGAATAATTTCTAAAAGAAATATAGCCTTATTAAGTTGTGTCTTATACCGGTACAAATCCCCATTATGGAGTGCAATCATGATACATATATGTAATGTACCAATAAAGATTTCAATTAAAAAATAAATTAAAAAAATATAGCCTTAGCTTTGCTCATCTGAACAAATGTCAACTCTCAATCCTTTAGAATACAGTGTAACATCTACATTATACTTCTACAGAATCATGTCATTTTATAAGTTATGTGCATCTTTGTTAGCTTTTAATAGACGAGAAGTAATTTTCCCTTGAAATCCAGAAGAAAATGCACTATAGTCCACAAACTCGCACTTCAGATTGTGGCCTCAGTCACCAATGGATTTTTCCTCAGGGAAATAACTAATAATTGTTTGTGGAAATACCAGAAATTTCTCGGAAAGCGCAAACAGACTCTGTAATTGTTTTTGTTTGTTTTGTTTGCTTTTGCCAGGAAGATTGCAAGTAGCCAATCTGACAGCGCCCTTCATTTCTCCTTGCTGCTGATTGGCTGCTGCCCAGTAACCCGTCCTCCAGATGCACCAGCCCTCCCACGTCATAACAGGCTGCTAAACCGCGTGTAGTGATCTCGAGAGTTCTCGGTTGTGTTCTTAAGGCTCTAAGATCCCTAAGATGCTACCCAGCACATTCTAACTCTTCTGGCAGTGACTGTAAGCACCAGAAGAAGTCCAAGACATTCCAGGAGAAAGATGAACTTCTGGATTTACTCCAGAAACTAAAAAAGGTATACCATAGTAACATATTGGGCCCTGATTGGAATTTTTCGGACATATTTGAAATTCACAGTGCGCGAGTGCTGTAGGGATGTAACCCCCGCAACTGCTGGGGGTCCGCTGTAACTAAAGTATTGTCTCTTAACAGTTTGAGACATTGTAGTTTCTAATGATTGTCTTAAAATTGATTATGATGCTGTAGATGTGGGTGTAAAGATTTATTGTGTCAAAGAATAATTAAAAACTGAAAAGCCATCTAATTATCAAAGATTATGCCATGCACTTCTCATATTTTGGAAATTACTGTTTTCTAACTCATTTTACTAAACAAATTAAATGAACATATGTTTACAATTGCCCATGAGGAAATTCATATTTATTGTACATTTTACATCATGACATAAGATTATTATTTAAGCATGAACCATTGCCATAGTTTATTTCTTTTTTGTGGCTTAAAATAGCTTTACATACAGTTCAAATAAGAATGTTCACTAAGAGAAATACAGACTTACCATATTTCACATTGATTTAAAAATGAATTCTCTGAAAGTTAGAATAATATCCAGTTTTATGCATTTCTGAAGTAATTATGACATTTGGATATATGGTGGCTAAATTTTAAAAATTGAAAGCAATTAGAATAAATAACCTCCCTAAGTGCTTGAGCTATTTATTTGGAATAAGACTATAGAAATCACTGTTACTCATATGTTATTAATAGCTTCTTATTCTTACTTGGATGGTTTTGAATTTATTAAATATATTAGCTCTAATTTTCTACTTTTTGATAACATTTATATTGATTTTTTCCAGCTTTAAATTGTGTGATATTTTAACCATTTGCTGCCCTAGAAAAAGAAAAGCAGATCCCACTGGGATCAGGTAATAGCTAACTCATTCGTAATGAGGTACAAACATAAACTGCACCATGAGGTCCTTCACTGTGAAACTGACTGCTTCACTCAGAAGAGCAGAGCGAGCTTTGCTGGCAACCTTCTCAGCAGTTCCGTGGAGACAGGAAAGAATTAGCGGTGAAGGAGAAACAAAATAGACCACCATTACTCTCTGTGTTTCTTGTAAGGCAGAATAATAGGGAAAAGCATAGGAGGAAATAAACTGCAGGCCAAATGGTACTCCTTTAGGACTTGCAGTCACACACCGTACCACTATATCATGCTGCTCTGCCTTTAACCTTTAAAATATGGTTTAATAACAGTCTATCATTATTTCTCTTTTTAACAATTTTTAAAGCTCAGTCTATTAGTTTGGGCTACAATACAACTTGACTTCAATTTGGGGGTAAAGAAGAAGAGCATTCAAGTGTGTTTATCTTCATTTACTCCTCTAGTGGAAAATATAATCTATAATTGCAAGATGGATTCACTTTATGTGGCATCTGTAGATGCCATTATTCCACAGACTAAGCCAACCTCAGAGTCAGAACACAGACAAAGTGTTTTATGCGGCAAAGAAAAAGTGAGAAACAGCAAAGGAGAAGCAGAAAAAGTAGGCTTTGAGTTGAGACAGATCTGCAATTAGACTGAGATTCTTTTAGCTGTGTGCTGGTTTCCAGCGCACTCTAGGCAAGACAGTCATCATCCATATTCCTCCTTCCTCTCCCTCATCTGTACCCTGGACACAGCAGCACCTGCCCGTGACGTCTGCGCACCTGGCTCACTGTCACAAGAGATTCCAACGCTATTAAAATACTCCTTGAGCTTTTTTGTCCTAAAAATTTTGTTAATAAGTATGTTTTTAGAAATTTATTATTAGTGACAAAAGACAAAAAAGAGAAGCTATAGGTATGGTAAAATTTCTTCCTAGATAAGTTATTTTAAAATAATAAACAAGTGGATGTCATATCCAAACCAGTTTCTGCCAAGTGTTTTCCCACTTGAGAAAGCAGATCTCCTGACACTTTCTTTCATTAGCCCGCTGAACGGAATGCAGCTCCCCCAGTCCTCCTGTGCACGCTGATTGTTAACGTTCTTGGCAGCTGGACGTGCTAGAGATGAGAACAGATTCACTCAATTATAACAGTGGGGCGCACTCTGTCAGGCACGACCTCACCTCTTATTACTTGGGTTTCTCTTGTCAAAAGTAACAACTGAAAGATTTAACTTTCCACAACCCCCACTAACCCACTTACACTTTGTCTATTATATGCTTAAATATTCTTCAAAATGCTTTTAATCCTCCAGAAAAATACAAGCCTATTCTTTGAACTTCAGTGTTGAAATGTTCATAGCAGGACACTGGAATCCGAGTTTCCCTTCAACCTCAGACCTTAATAATAACTAGGTTTTTATTCTCAAGGCACAAAACAAGTGAATTTTTACTCAGTTGGTTTAGCTGACTATATACCCACTGTATCAGGGACCAGGTTACAAAGATAAACTGGTAATCACTGTCTCCATCCTATTCCAGTTGAGCAAGGAAGACCCCCCAGTTAATCCAAGACCTAATAACATGGCTCTGATGGGCAAACTGGAGTATTTCTCGTTCCTGATGTGGATGACAGAATGAAGTAATTACTGTTAACCTGAGAGAGTATCCATAATTACAAGAGATTAGTTGAAAAGTGATAGGCTTGGTTTGGAAGTACATTGAGTGTGAAGCATGATTCCCAAGAAGAACTTCAGAACTTCCACTTTTTCGAGTCCTGCTGTTGGTTCTCACTTAGAATCACGTGATGCAGTATTAAGAAGAGCAGATTCAGCCCGGGGATTTAGCTCAGTGGTTCCAGCACCTGCACTGCAAACACAAGGGCCCAGGTTCATTCTCCAGTAACCACATACTACGATGCCAGGTACGGTGACTCACACCCACCAGCAATCAGTACCACATACCACAGTGCCAGGAATAGTGGCTCACACCTGTAATCCCAGTACTCAGGATGCAGATGCAGGAGGGTTGCTGAGTTTGAGGCTGAGTTCAGGGCCAGCCTGAACTACAAAGTGAGAACCCTGTCTCAAGAAAAGAAGAGAAGAAGAAAGAAAGAAGAGCAGATTCTCCTGTCAGCATTATTTTCATATTGCAGTAGAACTTCTGCTCCGTGAAGGTGATGCTGACAATGTCCTACTGCTGGACCGAGAGTCCCAGAGGCCTCTTTATGGACACAGGCCATAAAATGTAAATACAATGCAAGAAAGATGCATGGGGTTTGGGACCCATGTTTTAATCCTTTGAAAGCAGCAACGGTGAAAATTACTGCTGTGATTGGGATGAAGGGAGTCATAAAAGACGTGCAGTCATTTATTTACAAGTTTGTCTTCACTTTTGTTTCAGTCTTACAGGTTGAAAGACATATTTGGGTCAAAGACTAGTATGAATTTTTCCAGCTGCTCAGTAGTACCGGAGAGAAAAAATTCAATTCTTGTTTTTATTACACTGGAAGCAAAGGATCACAACGATTCAGTATAAACTAACATTGCTGTGGGAAAAGGAGGGCAAAACCGAGAACGTGGCTTTTGACTCTTACCTAAAAGACAAGTTAAAAAGCTTTAGGATACTCTGTCTTGAAATTTTAAAGTTCAGTATCTTTCAAAATAAAATATTAAATGACCTCAGTCACCAGCTTCTTATTAAATTTTGTGTCAATCTGGAGTCATTCCAAATAATTGCTGTGTTTAAATAAGCATGCGCAGGGTTAACAATAGATATGCATCCTGTTATAGTTTGGAACTGATTAGAGTAGCTGTGTGCATCCTGTGTATGCGTAGCCAGTTTATTTGCTACAAACCTCCTTCAGAAGATTCTGTTGTGATTTAGCAGTGAATAAAAAGTTACCATATACATAATAAACGCAGGGAAAGGGGCAGTTTTATAAAATGAAGTACACCTTTGTCTAATAATTATGAAACAACATTTCATTAAATATAAAGCAAAATTTTTAAGTAATCAGAAAAAATATATCACTGTTTAACTGGCAGTATTTTCCCCTTCTCGGTACAGGAAATGCTGCCTGTTACAGTCGAAAGCATCTTACACTGGATGAAATGCAAGTGGTGAACAAACTCCAGAGCACTGTCCCCCTTTTATTACGTGGCTTTTGGGTAGTACTGAAGCCAGGTTGATTATTTTAAGTTATTTGAAAACTAGCATCTAGATCTCAAAGAACACTCCTGTTTTATAAAGGCACAACACTTGTGCTACCTGGGAGAAAATCCTCATTAAAGTTATGTAAAAGAGAAAATGATTTTTACAGTCCTGCAGCTTTACATTTGGTTACGGTTTCTAGTTGATACGCCATGCTTGGGACGAGATTAATGCTGCATTAAAATCTGAATCACTGTTTGTCTAGATCTCTTTGTCCTTAATGTAAACTTTTAGGCTTCATCTGTCCCAAGTGATTTCCATGTGAAAGTTATCACATTAGCAGCTCTAGTTAAGTGGTGATCCTTATTGTCTTAAGGAAATGTGAGAGATGATACAAGACAAGCATGCATATACATAAATATTGCAGAGATTTCTCATGAATTATAAATGTAACACAAGTTTGTAAATAACATGAAGATGTAAATAATTTTTAAAGCTCTTTGCCAAAGTAACATTAAATAGTTTTAATATAATTTAATTTAAATAACTTCAATTCTGATGTTTCCAGTTATTAAACTCTCAAAGACTGCAGCTGAATCGGTCTTCATTGTATGTCCAGCATTTATCACAATGCATGGTGGGTAATAGCAGGCTAATTTCCTGCATTTCAACCTCTCAAAGATTAAAATTAGATCTGTGCCTTTCACCATGCACTAAACTAAAATCAAAATGGATTAGAGACCTAAATATTAAAACAGAAATACTAAACCTGCTGCAAAACAGGTTAGGTAGAACACATGGAGACTTTGGCTTAGGAAAAGACTATGAATAAAACTTAGCCACAGAGGAACTAGCAGAGGAATCAACAACTGGAATCATCTTATTAAAAAGTTTCTGCACAGCAAGAGAAACCATGAACAGAAGGGAAAGACAACCTACAATACAGGAAATTTTTACCAGCTGTTTATCAGAGAAAGGACTATTATCTAGAGTATATAAAGAGCTTAAGAAATTAGCCCTCCCCCACCCTAATTTAAAGACTCAATTCAAAAAGAGGCATCTGCAGTGAAGAGTTACTTTTCAGGTGAAGAAGTAAAGGCAGTAAAGGAACATTGGAAGAAATGTTCAACATTCCTGGTCATTCGAGAGACACAGGTGTAAACAACACGGAGATTTTATCTCACTCCTCAAAGAATGGCTGCTATCAAGAGATCCACTGACAGCAAACACTGGTGGGGCTGTGGGGAGAAAGGGACCCTCTTCCACAGTTGGTGTAAATGTAGACTGCTGCAACCACTGTGGAGATTCCTCTAAATCTAGGATTAGAGGTCCTGCTTGACCCTGCTATTTCCCTGCTAGGTATATACATGAAAAAAACTAAAGGCATCATAACACAGTTTGCACCCATGGTTATAGCAGCACAGTTTGTGATAGCTAAATCTTGGAAGCGACCCAAATGCCCATCAACTAGAGACTGGATAAAGAAGATGTAGGATTTTTTTTTTAATGAAATAGAGTATTAGCCATAGAGAACGATAGAGTCATTTATACTCAAATGGATATACCTTAAGGGTATATTCATAAGTGAAATAAGTAGGACACAGGTGTGTGAATATCGTATCATTGCCCTCGTATAAGAAACTAAAAATATAAATGAATTCCATATTATATGATATATATTGTGAAATAGGAAGAAAATATTCAAAGGGAATCAGTAAAGGGAGTATAGGGGAAAGAAGAGAAAGAAAATTTGATGGTTTAAAAAAAACCAATATTTTTATATAGAGATGTTGGGCTGGGGAATGGGGAAAAATTAAAATCAAGATGTAGCATGTACGGGTACAAATTCTCAATGTTGAATGTGATCATGACATATGTGTAACACATACCAAAAATCAGTTAAAAGAATATACAGTTTTATTTTCAAATAAAAATTTTTATAAGATTATGTGAAGTAATAGAGGAAATTCAGATAAGTGCATAAAAATATAAAAAAGAAAATAAAGGTAATATTCAATTTTACCATTTTATAAATAATTGGGAAACACATTTTCACTCTGATTTATGATTGTTATTCCTAATTGTTGTAATTATATATTCAGATTTTGCATTTTATACAGAATGAGTGAAGGTCCTCGCACAGGTTTGTGCCGCCCTCTACTTTACTCCTTCGCATCGTAATTTCTGTTCCCCAAACTTGGCTCAGCTGTTCGTCAGTCCGCCATCTTGGTCCGTGGACTGGCAGGTTTTAGATCTGAAATTTCCTGGAAAGTCTCATGCATTTGGAAGGTGACTGGGTCACAGCGACTCCGCACACATCAATGGATTCATCTACAGTACATTGACAACTGACTACACTTAGAAGGTGGGATGTAGCTGAACTTGGGGTGCAGAGATGTGAGCTGGAAAGAAGACTCTGGGCCCCCGCGCCTCCCTTCTGCTGCTGCTTCCTGGCTACAAGATGAGCAGTCGTTTGGGCCTGGAACCCAGTGGAAATTATGGGCCAAGTGACGCTGTCCTCCTGAAGACAGAAGTGTTGGATACTGTATTTTGTTTTTTGTTTTTTTTTTTTCCCCAGCAACAGAAGTTACTAAGATAGTGACAGATTGTCTTGGATGGCTTTTAAAATTTGTATTCTTTGAGCTAAAACACAGAACAGTCCCGTTCAGGTCTTTAGCACTTCTTCGTTAAATACCTCACTTCTACTCCAGCTTTCCTTTGTGCGTGAGTAAAGTCCGCAGCACTGTTTTATGCCCCTTTTCTGTCATGTATTTTCTCATTTTTAATCCCATCACTATGCTGTTTTTCATCAGTGTACTTTGTTTTTTCTATAACAAAACCCATAAAATTTTTCCTTGTGCTTTCTGGCTTGATACCATATTAAAGCCCATTAACAAACTAGTGTTATATAATATTGTCTAGCTCCACTTTTTAAACTTTGCAGTACTGAGGACTGAACCCAAAGATTTTCCATGAGCTCCATGCTCAGTCCCTACTTGCTTTTCTTTATCTCTTACTTTTGACAGGTCATTGCTTCATCACCACCTATCACAGCCTGGGCTTGAACTTGTGATCCTCCCGCCTCAGCCTTGAGAATACTGAGTTTACAAGGGTTAGGCAGCAAGGCTGGCTCTGGTTCCACTTCTACGAGGTTTTAACCTAAGCTGTGAGTTAGATATTGTTTTCCAGCCCATCAGTTATGCTCACACCACTTGACTACCCATAGCCTTGAAATCTTACATTTGTAATTTAAAAAATATATTATGGCTGTAGTTCTTTTTTAATTCTGTGTCATTAATCTTCAAGTCTACACAATAGTTCCACCATTTTAAAGTTAGTGTGTCTTTACAACTTTTATGTTATGAAATCTTTTATAGTCATATTCTCTTGAAAGCCTCTCTTTCAAGAGAGCATTCTAGTTTCCGAAACATTCTTTCACATTTATTTTTTCTGATAAACATGAAAACATTTTAACTAAATATTTCCCCCAAAATTTCTTGGGACTGGTTCTGCAATTTACAAAACATTGTGGGTTTTTTTGTTTTGTTTTTTGTTTTTTTGTTTTTTTTAAGGTTTTTTGAGACAGGGTCTCACTTTGTGGTTCGGGCTGGCCCTGAGCTCAGCCTCAAACTCGCATCACAGCAATCCTCCTGCCTCTGCCTCCCGAGTGCTGGGATTACAGGCGTGAGCCACCACGCCTGGCACTATTATGTGGTATTGGTTGCTGCTGGGGTGAGTCTCCACACCCAGTATTGTTATGTGGTTACCGGAGATTGAACCCGGGTCCTTGCGCTTGCAAGACAGGCGCCGGAACCACTGAGCTATATCCCCGGCCCTACAAAACATTGTTTAAGACTTTCTACAAAATAGTTATTTTGCATGTTTTTTCTTTAACATAATTTCATGAGGGACTTTTTGTATGGATAAAAATATTAAGTTGAAAACCAAATGTGAATGAGAATGTTCACAATGTCAAAAGCCTTATCAACAAAGATCCAAAGACTTTTCCCTCCTAGGGAGTGTTGGAACAACAGCCCACCACCAAAGCAAGAAAACTCTCTAAAATACAAAACAAAGAAAACCGCGTTTTACCACCAGAGGGCAGTGCGCTCGCAGCAATGGACCTCGGGAGTCTGCGAGGAAACCGAGTTTCACTTACTTGGAAATGAAATTTGTATGAGCAGAACAATAGAGTATGAATTTAAACTGTAAAATATTGTAATTACAAAGCTTAACTTTGATACTCCAGGTATATTCATAATTCTTATATTTATAGAAAAGTCACCACTGAATTATCCGTGTAAATAGTTTGTCAGTGACTGCTGTCTAACCCAACTGCCAAAGACATGCGTGTCACTGTAAGATGTCCTGTGTGAATGACAACTCTTTAAAAGTAGAAACTGTATGTCTTCTGCACATGGGTGGAGCCCCGTTTATAGGTATAGTGAATTATTCAGTTTCTAAATTAACTCAAATGAAACCTGGCGTTACACAGAGGAAGCAGCACCAGGGAGCCTCTGTCTGGCCCTACACGGCCTCTTGGCCTCCTCCAGCGGCACTTGCTCTCCTCCCTGTGGGGCCCTGAAGCCTGTGGTCACCTTCTGCGTCCCCCTCTGGGAATCTTGGACAGAACTCGCCCGAGCCCATATCCAGGGCCTGCGTGTTCCTGCCTCCCTGAGACCAACTTCCTCAGAGCACGTGACACTGTGAGTGTGCAGACGCCTGACCCAAGGGTGACGGAGAGTTTCAGAGCACAGGCTTGGATCTGTGCACATGGGTCACTGCAGGATAAGTTTCTCTTTGTGCCTTAGGTTTCTGAATTAAATAAATTACAATAGTAATTATATATTACTTGTACATCTCAAGTGCAGAGAGGAAGACACAGTACTGCGGCCAGCAGTAGTACTGCTGACGGCACCCAGACATTGAAGGCAACTGACCTTCTATACCTTGATATGGGGACTGATTGGATAGTAACATCATCAAATGATACTGGGAATTACAGATGAATATTTTGTGCATATTGTGGAAGAATGATAAATTCTATGAAAAATTAGTTAAATCAAGGACCTGTGCAAAATGCACATGGAAATGTCTGAAAAGCAGTCAGAAATTCCAGTGGATATTTTAGGAAGACATTGGGCTCTCAGAAAGTATGAACATTTTAGGTTAAGAGGAGAAAAGATAATTGTGAAGGAGTCAGCAGACAGGGAGGAGGATCAACACAATATACATGAGTAAAGAGCCAATTGGAATCAAGACCTTGTGACATCACACAGAACAGAAACTTCAGATACGGTACATTCTGACAAACCCTGTGTGTGTTTGAGCATCAGGTCGCCTTGGAGACAGCCACGGGTAGAGCGATCCGGATTAAAGAGGAGGCTGCCGACGGAATGAGAGCCCAGGGGAAGAAGCAGAGCTAGCGGCAATGTCTGCATGTTCAAGACTTCTTCCTCAGAGAAGAGAAAGGAAGTAATATGGATGGCCCAGCATAGGGAGCGAGGCTACTTTGAGGAGAAGCGGCGGATTAGTAATAAAATATGGGAAAGCGTCTGGAGGGCTCTCTCCACAGGAAGCTCAGAAACAACCTCGAAGTCTGCTTTCTCTGTGCCCTTTTGATCTGTGAAGTTCCATCCCTCAGAGGTACCAATGAGAAGTGAGACGTTAAAAGAGACAGTTCCGATGACGTGGTGCTCTAAGACGGAGGCAGGGATTTGATGTGAAAATGTGGCTGCTGCAGTGTGAGAAGCAAATAGAAGAATGTCCTCAGGACGGCCAGAGAAGCGCAGGCAACCCCGGGTTCTCCAGTTTCCTCTGGCGCCCTCGTCTGGACTTAAATATCTTTCCCTGTGAGTAGATCTGGATGAAACAGGAGGCTGCTTAATAAGCAACAAAGGTTTAGCATTGGTTTACACCAACTTGAACTTCATGAATTTATCATGGATCAAAGGCACACGCGCTTTCTCCCCTGTCCAGCCACCTCCCTCTGGCGCACTGCAGGCTCGCCCCGCGCCCTCCTGGGCCTCCTGCTACCTCCCTGTCACAGCTGCTGCTCCCACCCTGCCGCTCTCAAGCACACTGAGTAGACAACACTGGCTTCATGACGGTTTCCAGAAAGCCCTCAGCTCAATACGATACGCTTTAGAGTTAGAGGAAATCCTGGGAAATTAAGTCCTTTTGCTTCCTAAGGGCTTTGTGACTCTCCAGAGTAAGTCCTTCCTGGCTGTTCTCTGAGACTCCCCGCACTATTCTTCACAGACTCAGTGGTGTGAGAGGGTGACATGTGCTGTAGTTCGGATGTTGATCTGACTGCGCTTCTAGAAGCTTCGTAGCCAGTGTGACAGCTTTAAAGCCGGTGGGATCTTCAAGAGCTGAGCCTTGTCCACGGTGACCAGGTCATGATCGTTCTCTGGAGGATTAATGCTGGAGTGGATCAGATACTGCCGAAAGGGGTTCATACCCACAGAAGCGGGCTGTTAGAAAGGGTGAGCCTGGACCACACCGACGTGCTGGCTTCCTGACTCATGGGAAACCTCTCCTCCTCCTCCTCTCCCCTCCTTATATATATCTCTATGCCACATACCTAGTAACGGCAGAGCCAGAAGGCTCAGCTTGTGACTCGTCGCCTCCACAACTCTTAGTTAACAAACCCATTTTTCCCTTGTGAAGGGCCAACCCTCAGGTACTTTGGTACAGTAACACAGGATGAACTAAGAAAATATCCATCCATGGTCTCTACCTTCCCATCCTACCAGCAGAGCGTTCTCAATCTGATTCATTGTGTCCATTTCCTACTCAGGAGCTGGGGCTCAGGGGAGGCTCAGCGGTTCAGTTAATGAGAAACAAACCCTCCTTTCCCAAAGGGGATACTGTGTGAGTCAGGACAAGTCCAGATGGCACCTCCCATCCCACAGGGCCTTCAGGATTCTTTGAACGGCTGCCGACCTCTAGGCAGCCCCACCGGCTGATGGACACATCTCTGCAGGGCAGAGGCAGACTGTGAGACAGCATAGTTTGAGTTCCTGGAGCCGCAGGGTGCAGATTATGGTCTCCCACTTGCCCCCAGGCTAATTTTGATCTGAGAGGTACCTCAGCGTGCTCTACAACTGTTAGTCACATTATGAAATGGAGCAACAACTGTACTTTGAAAGGGTGTGTCCTTCAGGACAAAAAAGTTTGGAGACAGTTGTTCTACCAACTCTTCCATAAACTTCTTTGCCAAATTCTCTTGTCTTCAATTTCCATTTACAGAAGTGGAACAAGATGATTTATTCCTCAGTTATATTTGCTCATTTGACTCAGGAAAAATACCAAAATCCATTATGATATTAGCTCAGGCTGTCCAGTGACACAGCTGATATCCTCCATGAACTCTCTGCTTTTACTGCACCCAGAATCTCACTGCATTAAACAGACATGAGTTTGGGAGGAGCTGTTCTTGTGTATCCGTGCAGCACTTGCCATTCAAAGCATCCTAAAGGAACTACCAACATTTCAGTTCTTCATTCAACAAAACTCTTTGCAGCATGTTGGTATCATTGTGGGAACTACGACCACGAGAACACAAAGTCGAGGAGACACAGGTCCTTTCCCTGAAGGCGTGCACAGCCAGACAATGACTCAGCTCCACACAGTGTAGGCGGCACTGTGACAGAATGAGGAGCCGGGGGAAGATGGAGCCTTTCTGAGGAGGAAAATAATGGCTTCCCGGTGGAGACTCATGTAGAAATATTTTAGAGGTTGGACTTACTGCTTCCAGAAAAGTAAGAGCACGTCTTAATGAGATACAAAGAGCATAAAAGTTTAAGCCATCCCGGCACAACGGAAAAAACAGGAACAAACAGTGTGACTAGAATACAAAGTATAAAGTAAAAATTTTTACGTTAGTTTAATAAACTCAGAATGTGTGGTACAGAAATAATTTGTACAAAGGAAAAAAAAGAAATTGGCGGGATGCTAAACAGACCCCTATACACTCTCTTTCAAGTTCAGTTTTAAACATAAATAACTTAGGGACGACATTCAGAAGCTGTCGAAATACGTTCTTGAGATACAACAATATATTTAGTAATCTTTTTATTCTAGCATGATTTTAGATACAGAAATTGCGAAATACTACCGAACACATAATCTCCATGCCGTTTTCCCCACGCAGTTTTGCTACACATCCCGTACGGCTGTGGTCTACCTGTGGTGACTAGTGAGCCAGTGCTGACCTATCATTATCACGCAGGTCTGCGCTCTACTCCATTTTCTCTGGTACATCCCACCTGTCCTTTCCTGCTCAGAAGTATGCTCTCAAACTTTTCCTTGCCGTGTGCTCTTGCCTCTGACAGCCTCTCACAACGGCTCCCTTTTGATGAGCTTGAAAGTGTCAAGCACTGTTTGTCCTACGGTGCGTTAGAGGAGACAAAATACGTGATACTCAAGACTGAAAGGAAGACAGCTTTACTGGACACATGGTTTCAGAGGTCTCAGTCTGGAATTCACCAGCTCCAAAGCAGACAGTGTAGTGGAAAGGCCAAGCAGAGGAAGCTGCTGGGGAAAATACTGGGGCAGAGCCGGAGGAGGGGCGGCCGGAACCAGATACAGTCCCACAGTCAGGCCATTCCGACCCACCCCAGCACATCCGGAAGTGTGCTCAAGTATACTCTGTGGCCTCTTCTCAAGCCAAAGAAGGGGACAGTCAAGATGAACCCTCACAGACGCTGTATAGAATCTTCCAGTGTTTTGGTCGGTGGTTTTTTTGTTGTTGTTGTTTGTTTGTTTGTTTGTTTGTTTTTTCACAATTAGTGTAAGGTTATGAGTTTGGAGGACCTAGGAGCATTCCAGAAAACCCCACAAGAGTAAGCACAAAGGTACCTCCCGCGCCACTGAGCAGTGGGTAGGGTGGACGGTTGCTGGTGACAGTAATCTCATGACTTGCACACAGCCGTCCTCCTGTCGCCCAGCGCAGCGCCGAGGCCGTGTGCCGTCGCTCTCTCCTCACCTCTCGCGTTCTCTCAGACTCCTCCTCTGCCTCCCCTTCCCGCTGAGCCTGCAGGGGCTCCCAGGTCCCGTTAAGCACTTAGACAGCACCTTCCTCATCCCAAAGTTATTGCCCACGCTGTTCCCTGCCTGGAGATTCCTTCGCACGACGCGTCTCACACCCTTCCATCTCCGGTCTGCTCCGCCCACCTCCAACGACTATGCCTCCCTCTCCCACTGCAGACAAGCAGCAACTTCCTGAGAGGCAAAGGCCTCTCCTCTTGCACCTCGTCTTGAAGAACCGGCGCTTTGTGAGCCTCTCGAGGTGCCTTCGTGCTCATCTCAGCATGTCCCGTGTGCTCTGGGGTTCATGTCTACTTCCTTCCATTGCCTGTAAGCAGTAAGAGGGTGAAGAATGTTTCTAATTTTCCCCACTAAATATTGCCAGTGCCTGGGGCAGGGCCTGGTACATTGGTGACAGGAGGAAGGAAGAGAAGAAAACCAGCACATACCAGGTTGGTTCTTTCACTTGATTAGTCAGCTTTCTGCAATGCTGAGGCCTACAGCAATAAAATTTCAGTCTTCTCTGTGAAAATACTAAGAAGCTTCGGAGCTAAAATGCGGAAAAGCCCTTCACTGGAGCCAAGTCCACCTCTTGAACTATAATACAGGTGAGTTTACTGACAGTGCTAGAGACATTCTTCCTTCCTTAGCATGTGCTGCTACTCCTTATGAGACAGAAGACGTCTTTGGGCCATCCTGTCTATATTTTAAGCCATTTCAAACACTACTGATACCTATTCAGGTTCATGGAAATAAAAATGTACTAGAGCAATCTCTGTTATGGTAATATATCTGAGTAACTTGAACAGCTTTGAAGCCTGCCTCTCACCAACAACTTCTAAATTGACCTTTGACAGCAATCATAGACTCGTGCACATGTGCATGGACATGTGTGTCACAGAGGACATTCCCAGCAATGGCCAGGCTGGCATTAAGTCCCATTTGAAATCTCAAAGGATAAAATAAATAACTGAATCATAAGAAGTGAAATACGCCGACATGCATTGCACAGCATTACCCTGAAAAGATTAAGATTAAAAACGTATTGTGGGTGAAACTCTAAAATCCTATGTTCTCTATGACTTCCACCTAGGACAAATGTAAATATAAAAGCTACCGTGTTCTAACTGTACTTTTGGAACACTGAAGCTATCTCAGCTACCCAAACTAACCAAAACCCATAGCCTCAAAAGCATGTGATTTTTTTTCTTATACATACTAACTTCTCCAACCCTAGCCTAACAAAAAGCATTTTCTGGAATTGAAGCACTATGCAGTTTCTTATTTGTCCTCAACTGTTACAGCCTCGGAAAATGTGACTATCTCTACAGAAGAGAAGCCCGTAAATTAGCCAGAAGGTAGCAATTAAGGTAATTTCAGAGTTGCCATGAAAAATCCAGTAAGCAGGTCTTTTATATATCAATAAAAGGTTCCATTTTCTCTTTCTTCACTCAAATTTACCAGAATTGTTTTCAGATACTTAAACTGGCATCATTTTATTCTTTATTCCAAGCAAGTCAGGATTTGTTGAATGTCTGGTGTATCCTGCTAGTCAGCACCAAAGATACGGATAAAGGTGGGTATACTACTTGCTCCCATAGAGCTTCAAGCCTGGGGTAGAAGACTGACAGTGCAACTTAGTTGGAAAAGCACATGCTTCGCAGGCACAGAGCCCTGGATTCAGTCCTCAGCACCAAATCCAAAGGAATGAAACAGCTCTGCACAATGAACAAGCACACACTATTGTACACCAGTAAAAATTAAATCAGAATAATATCTTTAAATCAGAAATGAGTTTAAAATAACCAGAATAATGCGACTTGAAATAGTGTAATGGAAATGTATTCCAAGCAGAGAGAAGCACGAGTACATAAAGCTGGGTATGTGTGAGAAACAAACCAAAAGCACTATGCTTAAAAATGCTGTTTAAGAGGAAGAATAATAAAAAATAAAACAAGGAGGTACTCAGGATGCAGATCTTGTCAGAGGTAATTCATATGTGGCAATATAGAGAGTAAGTTTTTATCTAAGAGAATTGAGAAATTATCAGAGATTTTTTTTTTTTTTTTTTTAGGTTTTTGGAGACAGGGTCTTGCTTTGTGGTTCAGGCTGGCCCTGAGCTCAGCCTCAAACTCACATCACAATCCTCCTGCCTCTGCCTCCCGAGTGCTGGGATTATAGGCATGAGCCACCACGCCCGGCACTGTGGTATGTGGTACTGGTTGCTTCTGGGTGTGGGTCTCCACACCCAGTATTGTTATGTGGTTACTGGGGAATCGAACCCGGGCCCTTGCGCTTGCAAGACAGGCGCCAGAACCACTGAGCTAACTCCCCGGCCCAGTTATCAGAGATTTTTAAGCAAGAAAGTAAAATCAAGATGTGATATGCCTTTCGTAAGTATTATCCCAGCTGTAATGTGCTGACAGATTATAAGAATAGAAGTAGAGGGGCTGGGGATGTGGCTGGGCAGCACAGTCCCTGCCTGGCAAGCAAAAGGCACTGAGTTCAATTCCCAGTACCCCATCAATAAATAAATAAATAGACTCCAAGATTATAATCATTAGGAAAGTCTTGCAATAAGCCTCAAACAATGACAGCCTGGACTAGGACAGTAATGAAAGACACAAAGAGATGTCTCTCTGGCAAATTCAAGGGATACAATGGATGGTCTATTAAGAAAGTTTCTGCATGGAATAAGTGCAGGTTCTGGATGGCTGAGATGCAGTGAATGTGGGACAAGAAACAAGGGATGATACTATGTTGGGAACAATCCTTTTGCAAAAATGGGCTGAGCCTTCCTGCCTACAGATCGACTGTGGTGAGGCCAGTCTTGGGGACCCAACTCTAACCTTCATGGTAACAACAAGGACCCCAGTGGCCCCACACACCGTGATGCTTCAGGGAAGAACTACACCAGGATCTTCATCTACATAATTCTTCATGAAGTATTGCCAACATCTGCCCTGCCCCCTGAGTCTTTTGTTAATTGAAATAGATAACAAAATGTGGGGCATTGGAGGCCATCCTTGCTACCCAAAATAACACGGACCAGTCTAGAAGTCAGCTTCTTCTCCGAGTCTCATTTCTGTCTATTAATTAATTAATTAATTCACCTTCTGCTGTTGGACTCACAGGAGACCAGAAATTAACTGCAGAGGTTCTAGTTACATCCTCTTCCCCTGTTGCCTACTGTTCCAGGTGAGAGAAATGCAGAGGATATGGAACAAGGAAATGATACCTGTACTTTAGATCTGGTTTCTAAAGGGGTAGAAGATAATATTCTTTATGAGGAAGGCAGAAAAACAGTTTGGCAGAAAGGAAGGAGGAGGCATCTTGTATTTCTAGTATGGATTGTGCAGAAAGTACAATTTCTAAAATGGGAAGGTCAATCCTTACTCTGAGTGGTCCAGCTTTAAAGACCTGCCTTCTTCCTTTTGTCTTCAAGACACAGACCAGCCTGCTGACTGACCAGTTCCCAAGCTGCCCCTCTCTCCATCATTCCTGACCCTTGCTAACATTGTTATAGACAATAATAACAAAAATGAGAAAAATATTATCATGCAGGGAACTTCCTCAAATTTGCTTAGGGTTAAAGATCACTTCATAATTTCTATGACCATGATGGATTTAGGACAGTGAGGACTCACCTGGAAGATTTGAACGTTTTCAGAGAAGAGTTAACTAAAAAGGAAAATTGGCCCAGATATAACCTGAATTGGATCCTGGAACAGAAAATGGCATTAGTGAAAAAAGCTCTTGAAACTCAACCTTATAGTTTTGTTGATAGAATTCACTATATGATGGGGTTATTTTAGTTATAATAAATGTGTCATGATTATACAGCATGTTGCTGCTGGGGGAGGGAAACGAAAACTCTGAAGTATCTGTGCACTTTCATGGAAATATAAAAGTTTTCTAAAATAAAAGATGAGGTAAAAATAAATGGACAGAAGGATATTGATGTACCTTACGGAACTCAAGAGACTGAAATCCCCCCCAAGGAACCAAAACTAAGGCAGGATACAATAGTGCTGATGTTCACATGGAGAGCGTCCAGCTTCATCAGAAATTGGAGAAACACAAATCATCACAAGACACAGTATGATGTGATTTTAGGAAGTTAGGTAACTTAAGAACCAATTCCAGCAGAGTTCGAGAAAAGGGTCCCTTTACATACTACAAGAGGACCATCACTTAGCCTCAAACCAGAATAAGGAAGAAGTTTTTGGCTCAGAAATCTAGAAACTTTAGGTCAAGTTTCAGGTTAGAGTGGGATCCTACTCCTGGTCATTTTGGTCTGCCGGTGGGTTTTTACTGGGATTGTTTACTCTTAGCAGAATAGTTCTCACACTATGTCTTTTCTTTTGAAATAATTTCATATGAAATTATTGTTAAAATAAAGAATTTCAAACAATTGACATATTTAAGTAGTCAGAATTGTCCCTTACACGGTGCTCTGGTAATTTTATGCATAAAAATTTTGAAGATGTGGTTTTGTTCCATGAATGAATTACAGTGGACCATTGCACAGCTCGAAAGCAGGGTTCTGTGGTATTGTGGCTCAAGAACTTAGTTCTTTCCACAATCCCGGGGGACAACCACACTCACGTCCAGCATCTGATGTGGAGCTCACAAATCGAAGCAAAATTTTGCCCACTACTTTTGCTTATGGGCCAAACTGCTCAAAAACAACAGCCCTCGTGAACCAAGGCATTACTGTATGCATTTTCAAATAATATTTACCACGTAGTATATGTCACACTGTTCTGATAAGCTCAACAAATAATTATTGATGTTTACTGTGTCCCCCACACTGAGGGACGTCAGTGAGCCAAAGAGACAAGAACTCTGTTCTTGGTTTAATGGGAAAGTAATGTCACAAAATAATGTAATTTTTATAAAAACAGTATTCTCAAGTGAAAATGTAAATATCTGTACAGCACCAAGGTCTTCGTGTTCCTTCACATGTAAATACGCAGGCCAGTAGTGGTTTTTCTCTGATAGGTGGTTTGAATGCCATCTGGGGGGAATTATTATTTTACAAATTGTCTATCACAAACCTATGTGAACTTAACTAGTTTTTAAAAGAGTGGATACTGAATCTTACCAAAAATCTTGTCATCTACAGAACTCTTGTTAAATGCTTACTTCCTTTCTTTTCACTCTTTTATAGTTTAAGACTCAGTTATGAGAAATTAAGAGGAATTTTAACCACATTTTTCTACATTGAGAACCAATCGCATTTCATTCAATCAAAGTAAACATTTATTTCATCAAACCTCATTAATTTTAGTAAACGATGGTGATAGATTTATGGTATCCAAGATATAATTACTATTTTTAGATTAAGGAAAACCAAAAATAGATGGTATATACTTTTATGCAGAGAGAGCTATGGTTTCCCATTTTAAAATTCCCACAGCATGACTTAAAATAGCTTTAATGTTCTCCAAAACATTTGATATTACACTTGCTGTGTGAGTTCCAGACCCGTTCCCAGAGTAGAGATGTTTTCAAAACAATATCCCATGAGAAACCAAAGCATCCATCTGCTGGTGATATGGAAAATAAAATGTTCATTCAAATGGCCAACTTTCCTGCCTTCAGTTCTCACTGTCATTATCAGTGGAAATCTTGTCATATAAATGTGAAAGATATTGTTTGTGAAAAAAGTCCATCTTATACAATGAATTCCTTTCATAATTCTTACGGTGTAAGAAATTACTTGGTATTCTTAGACTTTTTAGGGTGCAAAACTTGGTGGAACAAGACTGTATGGATTTCTTGGGTGAATGAGGAGCGAATCCAGAGATGCTCAAGTAGCATCGTAATCAGCTTCTGCCCCCTTGTGTGTGGAACGAAGTTCCCCGATATCCCTTTATAACGAGGGGCATTTTGAGAGATCTTTTGAGTGTGAGGTGTTGCTGAGCATGTGGATGTCCCAGTGGGAAGGGTTGAGGGCTCCTTCCTCACACCCAGGACTCTGCTGAGGAAAAGATGCTCTGGGGGTCTATCCCGGAAATCAGCACAGTCTCCCCACATCTCCTGGAACTGGCCCTTTTCCTATGTTTCGAGCACTATTTCAAGACTCTTAATTTGTCCAAAATAAATATCAGACGTGTGGTTTATCTTCACAAACAGGTCCCCCAGTAAAGTTATGTAAATATCAGGTACTTCTCACCTCAAAATGTGGTTGAAAATCTTGGGTAATAACAGATTTCTGCTATAAAATATATCTGTAATGTTTAGAATGAGTGACTGTTTAAAATACACAGAGTGAAGCTATTGCCTCCAGAGATTTGGAATATTCATTTATAGCTGATCAAGACAGCCTAAACTTTCTTACATAATTTAGTGTCTTTTTCAGCAAGCAATGGGTAGATTACCAAGGCCAGTGACAGCTTGAATGAAGGTATTTTCTAAACACACACACACACACACACACACACACACACACACACACACATACACACACACACTGTGGGGGGGGAGCAAGAAGGAATGAATAATTGCAAGTAATATCATGCATAAGCAGGTTAAAACAATTACTAACCAGTTTAGTTATTGTAATGCTTTAGAGCTATCATGCCCACCAAGTCTCACCTTCGGAGGTGAGGTTTTGGAGTCTGATGGGGCAATCTGAGGGTCCACTGCTCCTGTGCTGTGCAGGGCCCAGTGGGGGAGGCCTGCCCTGTAGGTGCTTTCTTGTCCTGGCTTTTCTCTATGTTCCTGGCCAAGGTGGGTGAGGTGCTCTCCTTTGCCATCTGCCATGTTATTCTGCCTGGCCAGTGGCCAGTTGTGGACTGAAACTGCTGGAACTACTGGACTAAATAAACCTATCACTTAAATATTCAGTATCCAGAATTTTTTCCCAGTGATGGGAAAGTGCTTAATCAAACCACATTTACATTTTATTGGTAATGCCTTTATGACTTTCTGAAAGACGAAAACTTTTAACAAGCTATCATTTCATGTAATATTTGAGAACAAATATGTTTTTATTTTTGAAAAATTCTTAAAGTCCTCAGAATAGTCGTCAAGAAACTTAAATGTAATTTTAAGCCCTTTTGTAAAATATCCTAATAATAAAGACCTACGCTGGAATCCAACAGTTAGACATAGAGACATTCGGCCAGCACTTACGATTTAGTACTAAGCCAAAAATGCAGTAAAAGATCAAGAAAAACTGAAAATAGGTTAGTTCTAGAAGTCAAGAACCACATATTCTTGTACTGATCAATCAGAATTTTCAAATTGGGGAACAAAACGTACAATTGTTTTCTTTATGAAAATTAATCCTTTAAGATTAAGTAGAATAAACTAATTAAACTAATAACCATGTCATTTACTGCTTAGTATCCCAGGGTGAGTACATTCCTGGAGCTGTGAAGAGCAAATCAAATTTGTAAGAAATAAAGAGAAGAAGCTTTTTTGAGACAAAGACCCGAGAGGCGCCCTCGCTCCCAGGCCACCTGACGGAGTGCAGGTTCATAGACCAGGGAATCGGGCTGGCAGAGAACAGGACACCAGAAGCCGGCAATTCTGGGTCGGCTCCCCTGTGAGTCCATGTCCCTGCTCTGTTTCTTCAATAGATCAGGATCGTTACTCTGGCCTCTGGTCTGGGGTGGTGTGTTTTATAAAGAGCTTAGGCCAAGCTAGGTAAGGAGATGTACTGGTACAGTTACAGGGCCATGAGAATGCAGGGAAAGGTCAGAACTCATGAGAGGAGATTCTTGGCAGTTTTCCGTATAAAACTGTCTTGATTTTCAGGAATTTACACTCTGGATAGTTCCTGTTAGTGCAAATTTAGCACCAGGAGCTATCGAACTGTTGTTGGTACAGGCAACTGCCCAGCACATACATAACACTAGCAGAACTTAAGCTCAGGACCTCTAATGTGCGTGGGTCACTGTCAGGGCCTGGAAGAGACATTAGCAGTACATCGACATGGTGAATATTTTAAATAATTTAACTGCGAGATGAGATCCCTATTTCTTTTCATGAGGATCTCTAGAGAGAAAGAGAAGTAAACTGTCACCCATTCTCAGCACCTATGTGGATTATAGGCTAGCTACATATGTGAATATCTCACGTTGTCTTCTCTAGAAAACAAAGAATGGAAATATTGCCAAAGGTCTATATCTAGCTATTGTTTCTAACTCATGTTTATTGTCTCAGAATGAATGCATTTTTGTAGAAAACCAAATGTTTAAAACTAAATTTATCCTTCCTGGCATTTTTTTAAGGTTTTTTGTTTGTTTGTTTGTTTTTTGTTTTTCTTTTTGTTTTTTTTGAAACAGGGTCTCACTTTGTAGTTCAGGCTGGCCCTAAGCTCAGCCTCAAACTCACATCACAGCAATCCTCCTGCCTCTGCCTCCCGAGTGCTGGGATGACAGGCGTGAGCCACCACGCCCGGCACTGTGGTATGTGGTACTGGTTGCTGCTGGGTGTGAGTCTCCACACCCAGTATTGTTATGTGGTTACCGGGGATCAAACCAGGGTCCTTGCACTTGCGAGACAGGCACCGGAACCACTGAGCTATATCCCCGGCCCCTTCCTGGCATTTTTATATGTTAATGAGTAACATATAAAACATATAACCTCATAAACATAAAACATATAACCTCAAATGAGTAAGCTCTAGAAAAATCTAATTACACATAAATTAAGAAATCCCATCAAAATGAAAATTGCAGACTTCTCATTTTTTTCCTCATGTATCATTGTGACATGGCAATTGTTTGAAATCTTAAAACACTTTGATGCTGGTGATAGCAGTATTTTATTTTGGCAAAGCTATTTTAACTGTTTCACAACATAGAGGCCTTTGTAGTTTTTGAAACTTCCAAAAATTCCATAACAGGAGAGCAAAGGCAAGGCTCAGTTGCTCCTTGCTCAAAGGTTTCAAGCCCACTGGCAGTGGGTCTGGGATCACAACAGTCATTGTTCTTTCTGCTGCTGTTGCTTTATGTTCCCTTGTGGAGACAGACCTATTCCAAACTAACTCCCAAAGATTTCACAGCCATTTTATGTTCTTCATAAAATTTATGTATATAACATCCATACTAGGAAACAACTTTACAATTTAAAATATTGTGTATTACCTATATTGGGGATTTTCTAATTTTAAAAAATCCAACTAATAATTCCCTCATACACATATCTGTAGAAAACTATACCATTTCCTAACAGAATCTGAAGGTGATAAAATTTTTAATTTCACTGAAATAATTTCCAATTTTTCTTATTCTTTTATAGCAAAGGTATTATAGAACAAAACCTGAGTTTCCAACTGCAATACTCATTGAGAAATAAATTGGATTTTGCAAACCAGTGCATGTGGAAATTGAAAGTTAGAAGCTGTAAAGGACATTTACAGTCAGAAGCTGTTTAATTATCATCTGAATGTAACTTTTCTACAGTTCAACATACTGTAAATTGTTTGGCTGCAGAATAGATGATTTCAGCTATGTTAGTATTTAATCTACAAATGCTTATATCACTCTAGTTTTTGCTGATGAGGATAGCCAAGTAATGAAAAATATCTTCAGTATTAAAGAGCAAAAGTGATTCTGGGTTGAAACTTCCTATTTTGTGGGCTAAACTAATCCAGAACATTATATGTTAGTACTATAGGTCCCCAAGTTATGACTGTTTGAATTCTGAACTTTCACAGATATGAACAGACCTCCCATTAAGAGCACTCTGTGTGGCTATGTGCTCACTGCACAGTGCGATCCTGCATAATCGCCCAGCGCCCAATCAGAGCCCAGGGTGCCTGGAAGCGGGAGGAAAAGCAGTAGAGACGTGGGGCACTGCTAGAAAGCACAAAGCAACACACACTGGACAGTCTAGCAAAGGTGTGTAAGACTCTCTTTGGTGGACTTATGGATGTTCTCCCAGAGGGGAACTCATTCGGAAGTCAGGAACTTACTGGGTTAATCAATAAGTTGAAGGATTTTCATCAGGTAGGACCCACTTTGGTTGCTGTCTTTGTCTCAAGGATCCCTGTATCTGCTGTTGCCTCTTGAAAATCTGTTTGATACACAGGATGTGATTACAATATATGGTGAATATTTAACTTTTAAAAAATGTACTACAGTACAAAATGCATTGCCACTCTAGTCCCCAGAGTCAACATGACCATACGAGGTGAGCGTATGAATCAATCAGGACATCAGAGCAGCCATGATGGCCTGTGAGAGGCGTCAGGAGGAGGACTTCGAGAACTGCTTCCAAAAAGGACGGTGGGACAGTATAAACGAAGCATAGGGATGTCTTTTGAATGGGTTAATAACAAGCTGCCTTTTACCTAACAACTTTAAAAATTTAAATAATCAGCATATTTTCTGTCACACCTCATATCTTTTGTATTTGTCTTGCTTTTGCTTTAGGAAGCACAAGGAAAATCTGGTCCCTTTTTGCTTCTTCGATGCTGGAAGCAGAAGTATTTGAATTCATACGAACAAAATGAATTCATATGTAGGTGTGGGAGACAAAAATCCTGTTGCTTGAGTCACTATAGATACTTACATGCGCCAATGATGGGGCAGAACAACACAAAAAATATGAGTGAAAATTTAATGATTTATGGTTTATCCCATACACAGGCAGATCAGTCTAGTCTACTGTAGAAAATATGGAGATATGGGACTCTGCTTTGCAGTTAGGTTAGGATAATCTTTACTGGTGACACAAAGAAATCCTTCCAAAGTTAATTTATTGTGACTTATTTGACCCGGGCTGACAAAGCCCCTGCCACCTGCAGGACCTCTATCTAGTTCCATGACACAGGTATGTCGAAGGGCCACTGGCAGCTTCTCAGATGTGGCACAACTCACCTTGGCCCTTCTACTATCCCCACCTGTCACATGCCCAGCCTCATCCTGGGGGGGGGGGTCTTTGAAGAGAAGGTCATACTTCAGGCTTCTGATGAGAACATAATAAAGTTTATCATTTACAGTGAAAACTGTACTGTAGGTTCTTAAGCTCTTTTGAAATTTCATAAAGGTTTAAAGCCCCTTCTCTGAAAAATAAAAATGTGTAAAAATATAAAAAACCTTTGGGCCAGGGATTTGGGTCAGTGGTTCCGGCGCC
This sequence comes from Petromus typicus, assembly GCA_004026965.1. Taxonomy (NCBI): domain Eukaryota; kingdom Metazoa; phylum Chordata; class Mammalia; order Rodentia; family Petromuridae; genus Petromus; species Petromus typicus. Next base: position 35,526 of record PVIR01007397.1, read on the forward strand.
TGTCTTGCAAGTGCAAGGACCTGGGTTTGATTCCCGGTAACCACATATCATACTGGGTGTGGAGACTCACACCCAGCAGCAACCAGTACCACATCCACAGTGCCGGGCGTGGTGGCTCATGCCTGTAATCCCAGCACTCGGGAGGCAGAGGCAGGAGGATTGTGATGTGAGTTTGAGGCTGAACTCAGGGCCAGCCTGAACCACAAAGCGAGACCCTGTCTCAAAAAAACAAAAACAAAACAACAACAACAACAAAAAAAAAAACCCTTCATACGCAATATTCTGGGCTTTGTGAATTCTTATAATGCACTCCAGACCTGTGGAATCTGCACGACCCACAGTTCAGGGGCCGTGGGCTCCCCGTTAAGCACCCTCGGTTAAATACCTCCAATGAGGGATGGTGTTGGCACAGCAGAAACCTTAGTTAAATGTTCAAAATTTAAATGGAATGGAGAAAAACAGAATATACTCTATTTCTGATGACCACGAACCCTAATCTTTTATAGAGTATTCCATACTCTCTAAATACAAATGTATGTATTAAGTATTTGTAATACATGATGATAAAAATTATTTTGTCCACCATGAATTATTCTACGTTTTCAAGCATATTAGTTGAGCATCTTAACAAAACTGAGTTTCAAACTGAGGTAGTTTCGTTGAACTTCAGTTCAGCTTTCAGCTCGACCCCTCACTGAGCCTGCGGGAATAACAGGGCATCTGTTGGTCATTCAGCATTATTTCTGTTTCTTTTAAGAAATCCTGCCAAATTTGTCAAAGTATGAAGCTACACATGCTCCATTAAAGTCTAAGAAGACCAGAGTAATACTAAAATACGAAGTAAAAGAAGGATTATTTCACTTCTCTTTTGAAGAATAGAAAAGAAAATAAAGCAAAAATGACCAATAGCAAAAAAGGTAAAAAATAAATTACTCATGTTTGAGGAATATTTTTATTCATCTCAGTTTGACTTATATTTTTTTTGCTTATACAGTTAACTATTGTAATGTACTATATATAAAATAAGAGTGAAAATATCTATTCATTTATGAATGGGACAATATTTTCATGGGAAAGATGTGTTGATATTTATTCAGACTGAGAGAGTTTTGTACTTAAAAATACATAAATACATAAAGTTTCATACATTTTCTTATGTTTTTTAGGATACAGTGGGCAATAAATTAACAAAATAATAAGGTAACTGGCTGAACACAGAAATACACAGGGCTCCAAACCTCAGCTGCAGAATTCCTAGGCGAGTACGTCAGTACTGGAACCAAGTTCTGCACCGTGGACGCGGCGGAGGCCGGGCCCAGCGGGGGGCAGGTGGCAGGTGGCACTCGGCCTGCGCAGGGACAGCAGCCGAGAAGCGTCAGCGGAGCCGGGGCGAGGAGCGGCGCGTCCGGGCGACGCCGTCATCCCCGCGGGGCCCATGGGGCAGAAGGGCATCGGCCTCCTCCGGACGGGTTACAGGAAAGTGTCTGAGCCAGGTACATGGCACAACACTGGAGGATTTCTGAAGAAAAAAATTTTGAAAGAAAAAATTTTGAAAATTTTTGAAAAAAATTTTTGAAAAATTTTGGAAGCATAGCAGCGTCTTCTGCTCGGACGTGCCTTACAAAATCCCGCGGAGGCTTCCTCGCCCCCTGTGTCGCCCTGCCCCTGTGTCGCCCTGCCCCTGTGTCGTCCTGCCCCTGTGTCGCCCTGCCCCTGTGTCGCTCTGCCCCTTGTGTCGCGCCGGCCAGCCTGCGGGGGACCCCGGGTGCTGCGATGTAGGCGCCCAGCACGCGCGCTGCACGTAATAAACAAACGGGTAGGTGAACAAACCGCATGAAAATAGAATGGACTAATATGAATAAGTCCTAACAGTAAAAATGGAAATCTGTATAGCAGATTGTTAATCCTAAATGGAACTCCTTCGGTGGTTTTTCATAAATCTATGTGAAATAAAGTCCCTTTAATTCCGTGACCCCCGGCCTTGGTTTCAAAATTACCCCTTTAGGTAATCTCATATGTTTCTTAGCATTTCCAAGTATATAACAGTCCCTATGTTTCCAATTTATTTTATGGTAAGATGGTTCTCAAAATATATCATTACCGTTTCCTCCGGCTTTCTTTGGGTGTTATACTGTAACATATTAATCTCTAAATGAACACAGGGCGACCTGTTGGAGTGAACCAGCCCTCACTGAGGCCTCCCCCGAGAAATCAGCCTCGACACCCTGGGAGGCCGGGGTGGTCTAGTTCTGCTGGCCTCAATTTGGCTCCCCCAGGAGAGTGATCATTTTTAAATTACATCAGTCATAGTCAAAGTCCCTCGGAGACATAACACATGAAACCAAGTCCAACTCTAAGTCACTTTTCACTGGACTGAAAGCATCGCTGCGTATGTAATTCACACTAAGAAAGACTATATCCTCAGGCTAGTTATATAGCAACTCTTCTCATTACCTTCCATTCTTCGCTTTCTCCTTCCACACCAGGAGACACCCATAAAATACCCCCCCGCAACATAGCCACTTATAGGAGGAGGACCACAAGTATGTACAATCACCAGTCCTTTATGAAATGTATGCTCTAGCCTGCAGTTTTGTCCAAAGTGTACGCGTTCTGTCTTGGGCATAGGTGTGATGAAATATCACCTCCACAGTGCACGGTGGAGGGAGCATTTTAAAAGGTGGAAGAGGGAAGGAAATTGGGGGGGGGGGAGGAAGGAGGAGGGGAGAGAAAACTTTCTGCCTTTAGCATTCATGATTCTTGGATTAGATTCTTCATATCAAAGTTACAAGGAAAAATGGAGTGAGCCCTGAGGGAAAGACTCCCACGGTCCAAGGCCTGAAATAGATCGCAGCCATAGTTTGACGGTCTCTAAATAGATAAACAATGAGCTCTTGGAATGCAGGAATCTCACTGAGTTGAGTGAACACTAATATAAAGATGAAGACTTGGGGAAAGATATGTAAATTCTACATCCAATAAAGATCACGGGTCTCAGGCAGAATATATAACTTTGAGTCCGGTTGTGACCTCAAAAGCATTTTTAAAGAAAGAAAGAGGGTTCTGTTCAATTATACAATTGAATATCAGAGATGAGCTAAGAAGTATTGTGAAAGAAGAGCTTCTGGAACTGAGATTTCTTGTTTCCCACTAAAGAGATATTCAACACAGGAAAAATGAGACGGAAGAAAAAATCCTAAACAAGACGTAAATGAGGCTGTAAACGTAACTTACACAGACTCTCCGCTATTCCACATATTTCCAAGGACTCCCCTGTGTAACAGGGCTACATCTCTGAGGCAAAACAATTATCTTTGGAGGTCTCCTTCCAAGGATCAACCAGTCCCATAAAATGATTCACTGCAGTTCATTACGAAAGGGGACATTTTGACAGTTAGTTTATTGTGGAGGTTACAATATGAAATGACATTGTTTAAAGCTAGACATTCTTTGTGTGACTGGGGTTTTGGTGGTAGGAATTCAATGACATCATCTTTTTAATCTTCTGTGCAGTGTTTTCAGACATGCACGTGTCCTGGGATATGACAGAAACCAAAATGAGTAGAGCACAGGGAAAAATTAAAGCACAAGATAACATCAGCCTCGGTGTCAGAAGGGCCAGACAGAAGAGGCTGTGCTGAGCCATGGTGAGAAATGTGGCTTTAATTGAATAACAAATTGAACTAACTGAAAGCCTTTATGCCGAGTAGATATATGGATTCATATAGGGACTCAGTTGGGTTATATCATTTTAAAGCTTTGGAAATCTCATACAGTAGACTACTAATTTTATCAGGACAATGGTAAGAAACCTGATCCCTCCTCTTCCTTCTCCTTCCGTGCCTTGCCCTTCTTCTTCCCTGAGCACCCGGCCCTGTGCCCACTGTGTGGTACCTACTGGAGTCTGGTACCTTGGTGTGGGACAAGCGTTGTGGGGCTGTGCCCAAGGTCACCGCGGTCCTGGCCTGCTCCTGTTCTCATTGCAAGTATGGACAGAAACTGACTGACTTTTAACCAATGAAATCTGTCAAACGTGCTGAAAAGCCACTAGGTTAAACAGTGACGGTCTCCGTGATCATGCCACAGCTGGCTTTCTCAGTTCGCTTTTGATTTGGGCGCTTTGACCTCTTGAGGTGCCACATCAGAGAGGTTCACAGGGCAGCAGACAGCCAATAGTCAGACTCTGCCAGCTGCTCCCCTGTGGACAGGGCCTTCCCAGCGCAGCCCCGCTGGGGCTCAGACTCCTCCAGAACTTCCGATGCATCTCGGGAAACCCTGGACGAACGGACTCAGCACGGGCGCGTCCAGACTCCTGCTGGGCGTTACTGCTGGCGGAGGGTGCTCGGCTCCCACGAGCGCACCCTTGGGTGGGAACGGCTAACATGCTGCTGAGGGTTTCCATCCAGGAAGCAGACATTTAGAGCTAAGACAGCAATCTGGCTCCTCTATTAATTCAGTTTCTGGACTGAAATGGGACATTCAGAATCTGTCCCCTAACAATTTAATACCTGGAAAAGAAAGATAAGTCATGTTACTAGTGCCGCTGTAGAAAAGTGTGAAGGATTCCTACTGTTGAGGGTCTAATTTGCTATATCACACTTCCACCAATGGGAATGGAGATGAAGGCGAATCCCAAGCCGTCTTCTAGAGACTCAGATAGAGGCACAGCTTCACCACGTGAGAAAATAGTGATAGATATTTATGGCCCCTAAAGAAAATTTCTCTCAAGTAAGAAAATCTTCAGAAAGATGCCAGTTTTCTTAAAAGGAAAAATAAAACTTGTGACTTTTAAAAATTAATATATGAAGGGCCAGGAATTTAGCTCAGTGGTTTCAGTGCCTGTCTCACAAGCACAAGGTCACCAGTTCGATCCCCATACAAATAATAATAATGATAATAGTAATAAGAAATGAAACAGAGTATACCAGTTGTACATTCATGGTCACAAGGCTATTGTTTGAGAAAATAACCAGTAACAGTCTGAATAGGAAGTGGTGGAAATTACTTGTAAGCAATTTTGACAGAATAATATGAAAAATTCAGAGGTAACTTTTTTTCCCTTTAGAGAAGGAAAACAAAGATGATGTGATAAAAATTCATTTCTCTAATTGTAAAATAAAGAAATTAGAGAGCATGATTGCTAACTTCCCTTAAACTTCTAATTTTATATACCCACACAAGAATTCACTCTAAGGGGGGAAAAAGCAAAACCAAAATATAAATAGAAAGCGATAAAATTATGTTATCTATGTTGTTGACCAGCTTCTCTGTTAGAAGCCAGTTCCAAGGTATAGAGTTGGAAAGCGGTGTCCAGAGCTCTTTACATTCTTGCAAACCCAGTTACAGCAGATGTAAGGAAGCTGCGTTAAAACAAAAAGCCTCGGATCCAAGAAAACCCTGCGAACACACTGAGAAAGGCACTCATGGCATAATACAAAGACGTTATTGTATATAAGGCATACATGATGTGCTACACAAAGGTGTACAGATGAACCTGAATTATCATATACTACTGTTTGTAGCTAACCCTCCATTATAAATCAACAGTTACTCAAACACAAAATGTTATACACAGTCTAATGAAAACTTAAATCATTCCAAGTAATCTGTTCATTAAAAGAAGTAAGTTTCTTGGTTGTTGGTTGTATTAAACAGTGCTCCAATTTTAATGCTCATTCAGGACACCAGGGGGCAACAGTCATCCTGATTAGCACCGGTTCCTCCCTGGGTGGTGAGGGCATGGAAATTTCAATAGCCACTTTCCTTGTCTTAAATGTGTATTTATTATCACAAGAAATGGAGAAACTGACTTATAAAGTTGGAATGAGAGTGAAGATCATTTTTCTGTGTAGTCTTTCTTTTCGGAGTTTAATTCAATCTATTTACAAAATTACCAGAAACATTGCAAAGAACCACGGGGAACCCCGAATTATTTCAACATCTGCCTTCTTCACCCCTGAAGCTACCCACATAACCGCCAAGATCGGAATTCAGCCCTCGGCGGTGGATCAGCCTTACAGAAAATCTCCTATACGGTAAATGGCAAAGTGTGGCTTCGCATCCTCTCTTAGGTCGGTTCTTTTTGTTTGTCACTTTTCTGACGACTATCTTCGCAGCTTTTTTGCTAGTGAAAGACAACAGTGTGAAAAATCTAAAATGATATAAAGAGTTTTGAAACTGAGTTATTAAGAATATGCTAAATCCAGAAACATTTTTATATCGTGCTGTATAGATCTGTATTTTCATCATCATTTTGCTTCTGCAAATATATTTTTACTTGCACAATATAGGTTTTAAAATATCCATTTATTGGGTCAGGGATTTAGCTCAGTGGTTCTGGCACCTGCCTTGCAAGCACAAGGGCTTGGGTTTGATCGCTGGTAACCACTTACAACAGTGCCAGGCGTGGTGGCTCACGCCTGTAATCCCAGCTCTCAGGAGGCAGAGGCAGGAGGATTGCTGAGTTCAAGAACAGCCTAAACTACAAAGGGAAACCCTGTCTCAGACAACCAAAAAAAAAAAAAAGAAAAGCAAGGAGTCTTTTTAAAAATCCAAGCGGAGCTGAGTGTAGTTGCTCATGCCTCTGGGAGGCAGAAGCATGAATGCTGACTTCAAGGCTCACCTGGGCTACATAGTGAGCTCTGGGCCAGCCTGAACTACAAAGCAGGACCTTGTCTCAAAACCCATTTAATTAAGAAACTCATTATTAAAATAATTCAAGAACATGAACATAGTTTAAGAACAAAATTATTCAATTATGAAATAATTTAAGTATAAAATATATAAGGCAGAATTGTGAACTTAATGACTGCTACCTAGAACATAAAAATTTGCTAATGAAATATTTATACTTTGGAAAAAACAATGAATGTTTGGCTAATATGGATACAATAGAAATCATTTGGCTTATGTGAGATGTTTGTGGACTCTGAACTAAAGTAAAATATCTATATTAGTTGTTTTATAGTGACAATTCTACTACAATAAATATAAAAACCCTGGACTGAAATTCAAGAGATGAAGAACTAGACTATGGCTGGAAAAGGCTTCAGCCACAGTTTCAGCTCCAAAGATCACGGTTTACCTGGAGTATTTTGCTGAGAGTCGTGGGCTACACCCAGGGCCAGCAGCGGTTGGCGCGGACGGGAGGGAGCGTGGGAGAGGGCGTCCCGCATCCGGGTCCTGGGCGCCACTGCCGGCGTCCGGCCACTTGTGCGGCCACTTTTCCTTCTGTCCTGCTTCTTTAGTTGGAAAACAGCAGGGTGGCATCACATCATGTGTGTGACTTTCCAGTTCCGCATCTTAGGAGTGAACACTGCGTATTGGCAACATAACAAACAGTGTGAATGGATAGCGCAACTTGATACGTAGAAAACTGCGTGAAAAGCATAATCGGGATTGTCATAAAATATGATTCAAAAGCTGCTGAAACTTGTGCTTACTGGACATTCTAATCCTACATGGATTTATTACAAAACGGCAGTGTTTCAACAAGAAAGCAGCGCTTATCTATGTCACAGCAGAGGGTGGAGCAGTCGTGGCAACCCCACGTACTCATGCTGCAGCAGCTACACGGCCCTTCTCTGTCACCGCACGAGCAGAGTCGCCCAGCACCGCCCCGGTGACCACGCATCAGAGAAAAGCACACTCAGGGGCCGGGCACACGCTCGGGAGGAAGCAGCGACAACAGTGACATGTCAGGAGCCACAGCTCCTTTGTGCAGACCCTTCCGAGCTGCAGTCAGGGTGCTGCCCAAGGATAAATTTTTTTTTTTCTTAGATGGCCTGTGACTTTTAACACAACACTTTACCTAGAGTTCTCCTATAAAATTGAAAATATCCAAGATTTAACAAAGAGATGTTCTAATTAAGAGACGGAAGTACTTCGAATGTTGTGCTGTCCCTCCACACATTTGAATCTGAAACATCAACATACTGAGTTGTCAGGACTGGCAGTCCGGAGCCCCACAGGTAGGAAATGGCTCTTGCCTTTCTCGGAGCAGGACCAAAGCTGATGGCCAGTGGAACACTGCCCCCTTGTGGTGGTGATCAGCAAATTCAAGAGAAATCAGTAGAGAAACACTGTCATTGACTATTGATTCAGGAATTATGCAATTCTTTAGTGTTAACTACGTTTGGTACAGGGATAAATTTGTGCTGGGTGCTTCATTTTCTAAAAATTTTGTGTTTCTGTAGAGTCTAAGTCTTGAACACTAAAATGTAATTATAGCAAAAAAATCTGAATACAAGCAGAGGACAGTCATTCCAGAAGCCTGGACAGTGGCACCTGGACAAACTGAATGAGCATTCATGCAGTCGCGTTGTGACATCAAGGGTCAGATGACTCTGACACCAAGCTCAAAAGTGTGGCTGAACTTGGTGAAACAGAAAGGAAAGAGTTTCCTAAATGGAAATTGAAAAAATATCGTTCCCAGTTTCTCAGCTATGATAACTATCTCTCAAATCTCACTGTGCCCTGCAAAACATGATAAGCTCTTCTCTGATGGGATTTTTGTGAAAATAGTAATGTTGTCTGGGAGTAATTATCTTTCTCATGATCGCTAAACAAGAGTAAAATCATGCAACTCATCTCTGAGATGTCACTTAGCGGAATCCTGTGAAAGATCAAGTCCTGCTCATGGCAAGTGTCGCGAGTGAGCAGCTTTTGCTGACTTACAAGAGGCACCTTGTTCCTCCTCCGTGAGCTGAGATGAAAACACAGACACAGATAGTCACCATGAGAGAAGCACTCGGGAAGCTGGTGATTCTGTCTGGGAGCACGAGAGAGAGAGAGAAAGAGATCTACAAAGCTGTGATAGAAGCTTTTTTGTTACAGATATAAGGCCAGAAAAAGTGTTTTCACTTACTAGTGATGGGGCACCTTGCACTCTGGGGGCAACATCAGCTTCACAAAGACCTTTGTTAAAGAAGCAAAATATCTAGTCCTTCAGTTTCATTATATCATACATCAAGAAGCTCTTTGTGCCAGAGAAAGCAGCAAAAAATTAAATGGCATCCTCAAAAAATCATAAAAAATGATGATTTATGTCATAGTTTGTGCTTTTAATTTTCAGCAGCTTCTACCATGTCTTGATGAGCATCAGCCACCAGGTAACACTTTATTTAAGCACAGTGATGCCCGTGGCTGAGCAGAGGATGAGTCCTAGAGATCGGTAGCCTACTTGGAGGAAATGAAACTGTATCTGACTCAAAAAGGGCAGGAATGTCCACAATGCCCTGCTGTGATCTGGCTTAACAACCTCATGATTCTGCAGACTTTACACTACACTTTAATGTACTGGACACCTGCAAAGGAGAGGAAGATCAGCAGAGAGGATGCTGTGGGATGTCAGAACATTTGAAGGAACACTGTAAAATTTTAATGAGCTTGAAAGCAGACCCCTCAGATATTTGTAAATCTAAACCCACATTTAGAAATGTCTACATTTACAGGCAATCTATGAGCTACTGGGAAATCTACAAGGAATTTTCCAGCATTGTGGCAGCTGCAAACTAAAAACTCAGTAACAAATTTTTATAGTTCCAGAAGGTGGAAAAAATCCTGTTTTCTTACTTTTCCAAATAAAGTCAAACTTGAATACTTTGATCTTTCCTAGTCTTTGAAATCTAGAAATTGAGTTATTAGAATTCAAAGAAGATCTACTTGGGAAAATGATTTCTCTGACCTGTGCGTGACTCTTAAGAAGGTAGTATGAGGGGATGACAAAGAACAGCCGTTGGTAGTTCCAAAAATGAAATCGTTCAAATGTGGACTCCTCCACTGAAATATCAGTGAAAGACTTGGGATTGCTTCTCTAATTTTGTTTGGATCATCTTATGATTGTGAGCAGCTGCTTTAAGCTTTGAATTCTTGCAAATCTGATGCACACTAGAAATGGACTAACAGACAACTTGAACGCTACACGTGTTACTCTCAAATTAATGAAGTATGAGCCACGGTCTGATGAGCATGACAGCAAAGGTCACACTGACTCTTCAGAAGTACACCATTTGCCAACTCCTACCTTTCAATAAAAAAACTACATGTGTCATTAAAAGCTCTGTGACTGTGTTTTCCTGTTAAGTCAAAGATGTTAATGTATAAGTTTTTCTAAACTAAAACCTCAGTTTTGGGGTTTAATTGCAGTCCTGGCATTTTGCAATAAGTAAGTGGGTTGTGGCTGCAGTTTGGGAACTTGGTGGCTAAGAAGTTCACCATTGCTGAGCCAGAAAATTACACAAAGAAGCCTCGTGGTTCTAGAATATAAAATGTTTGGAGATCTGCCTGAGAAGACGACCTACTCTTTTAATAATCAAGGATTATGCAGCACCTTATGAAGGCACTCAGCAGTAAAAATGCAAATCTATCTATATTTCATTTATATCCAACCTTAAAAAGGGAAGACATAATGTATTTATTAAAGGGTATAATCTCAACATATTAAGAAAAATAAAAAACTGCAGTGGTCATGGCAAAGATTTTAATAAGAAGTGTTTCAAACTAAAGTGTGTCAAACTAAACTAAATTTGATCTAAAGATGCTTCTGTACTTCCAGTCTTTACATAAGGAAGTGAACACTGACAGTGTGTAAATTAATTGAAAGCCCAATTTAGGAGCATACTCATTACAAACAGCTGAGCCTCAACCAATCACAGCTCTGCAAAAATATTAGTGTCTTCATCCACCTTATTCACCAGATCTGCACCATGTAACTCCTCACTCTTCCCCCAAGTTCAAAATTATTATGAATAGTAACCCTTTTTAATGAATTCAGGGCAGGGAGGCAGCCAGACCAATGTAACTAAAGACACTGACAGAAGATTTCTACTCTTGCTTAGTAAGTGGCCAAAATAATGGCACTGAGGTATTTGAAGCAAGACTGAGCATTCTGACAAGGGTTAATGTCAAAGTATATTTGACTGTAGTTTGTTTAAATATTCATCCTGTTTTGATTATATTCATCCATGTTTTGATTATATCTCATATGTATGTCAGGTCTTTATCAATTAGAAATCTTAGTTACAACCCCCCCAAAACTAATTTTAGATGGTTTAACTAGAAATAAGAGAGCACCGTAGACTATCCAGTGGTTTATAGAGTCTTCAGGATTCTTGGAAAGATAAATTCTGAAGCTGCACAGCTAATCACATCACCAAAGCTTCTCCAGTGAGAACAGCTGATCTTCTAACCAACTGCGAGGCCGGAGGACGTGCACAGAACAGCACTGTGTTTCTGCACAATCTGTGCTTTCCAAATTCATTTTTCTGAAAGCTTGGAATGTCAGGAAAACAGCAAGGGTTGGGATGATATTAATTTATAACTCACAAGGTGCTGAAAGGTCTCCTGAGGATTTCACTTCATTGTAAAAGTGTGTGCTTACATTTCAAGAAAAAATGACTACTGGGACCCTGGTGACATCTATGGGTTATAAAACCCAGGAAGATACATGAGTTTGTGTGACCCCATGAGAGAAATATGTACTTTCCAAAAGAACCCAGGACTCTTTCTACCTCTCTCTGTGGAGCCAAGGTTTTCTCCTGCTTTGAGGAGTGACAGAAGAGACAACTAGGGGTTTTTTGTGCATAAGGAAAGAATCCATTTTTCCCTGTGCCCTTCACCAATGGAGGGTCCAGCTACTAGTGTATGAGATTTTCCCCCCAGCTTTCGTCATGTCACCCCAGAGAAAAGGACTGAGGTTTCAGGGAATCACATCATATTTATTGCTAAGTTAATATATATATATCTTGTTGACCTTTCCATTTGAAAAAGATCTCCTTGTTTCTATTACCCATCCTTTATTTTTCCCCTTTATTTATATTTTACCATTTATTTTATGTTTTCTTGATTTTACTGGTACACTTTATATACACATCATGACCACACTAGACATTGCGAATTTGTAGCAGTATATGGCATATCTGACATTCATTTGTAACTTGCACCCAATACCAGTGTCTGAAATTTCCCTTGCCTCTTGCATGCCTTGTTTTACCTACCTCTCAAATTTTAACCTTTCTGTAGGATTTTTTGTTTTGTTTTGTTTTTTGAGACAAGGTCTGGGTCTTTGTAGTTCAGGCTGGCCCTAATCTCAGCCTTGAACTCACAGCAGTCCTCCTGCCTCTGTCTCCCGAGTGCTGGGATTACAAGCATGAGCCACCGCGCCCGGCACTGTGGTATGTGTTACTGATTGCTGGTGGGCTGAGTCACCACGCCTGGCAACCACATGATTTTTTTCCTGATTTTACAGTTGTCTCAAACACATCTTGATACAGTAGTTCATGAACTTAATTCTCTTCATGATTCTAGTTGCAAAATTCGTTCTACCACTGACTGCAACTGAACTGCAACTGGAATTGTGGAAAGAATCAAGTTTCTGAACTAAAGTACCACTGTGAAGTTGCCATGTTTGAAGACAAGTGCAAACAGTGTCAAAAATATAATGATGAACTATTTACTTTTTATGTTAATCTCCAACCTCTGTTCACAGTAAGTTTTGATTTTCCTTCGAAGATGCCAGGATGTATTTCAGAGCCTAAAAACATATTCTGAAAAACTGAAATGAAGAGAAATTTAATTCCAAATGTGACTTTACCTCAGTGATTGTTGAGACTGATTAATGGAAGACAGAGCTATAGAAGATGTGCCAAGACTCTCATATCTTGAAAACAAAGTTTTAAAAAATTTATAGTCCACAGAGTGGACAGATCCAAAATCACACAAATGTGCTACATGGTCTCAACTATATTAAAAAATAGGCTGTAATTCTAATACTAAAAAGAATGATAGAGTGGTGTTTACAACTGCAAAACATGATTGCTTTAGGAAATCAAGTGCATTCCAACACATTCAAAGAATGTGTTCAAATCAAACTCTACAAAACTAACTGCAACCACCCAGAGGCCATGAAAAACGAAATGGACTTAATCAGAATTTTACAGGGTATTTTCACATGAGCAGACAGTTAATAAGAAAACATATTTCCCTGAAAATTAGAGTTACAAGTTCTTGCATATTTTCTAACTAGATAATCATCATCAAAAAGTCTAAAAAATACTTGTCCTCTTTAGTTCATAAGGCTAGGAATTTGCTTTGTAAAATGAGACCTCTCTAAGGATACCAATAACACTTTCTCCCCAACTGTACTGTCTTTTGGAAAGACCAGTTTTCAGGAGACACAAATATTTTGTAATCTTTGTTTTCTTTCTTTAAAAACCTACAGATAAACAATTCTGAACTGAAAGTAAAGCAATCATATTCAGAAGCTCCTAAGGTTGAGTTTTCATTACAAGACTGCCTAGTGGCTGTAAACAATGAGAGAGCTGTGGTCTTCTGTGCTGGCTACAATCATTCTTTCCAGCTGTAGCCACATCCAAGACGATTTCACCACTCTCACCGCACACTGATTGCAATACAGTGTTGTAGTGTTTGCAGCAATGTTAGAGGTGCACGCTATCCTGATTTCACAGCTCAGCCTGCTCCTAGGCTCCTACCCAAATCCTCTGAGTCTGAAGTGCTCCCCCTGGCTTTTGAGCTTCTGAAACTGTCCCTGTATAAATGCTACCCTTGCTCCTTTTTCATTCAGAACAAATATTCATCCTATCTGTCTCTCCTGCCTTTAAAACTTACTGTAAGAAAGCAGCTGTCTCTTACACATCTCACTCAGAAGTGCTCCTGAAGGACACCATGAAAAGAGACAACTGTGTCTCACTCCAGTGTCTCTTTCCAGTTCATCCTCAATTTTTTGACCCCCACGTCCTCAAAAATTTTGTTTTAGTAGGTTTCATCATATGGAAGAAGGAATTCTTTCAGATTTGTCAGCTGCTGGGTGAGGTGGTGCTATTTACTTGCCGTATTTTAACCTCTTCCTCACATGGGGAGATGGGCCCAGTTAGGAGGGCAGGCACTGTCAGCATGCAGGCTGGCAAAGCAGGAGCCAGGCTGGCATAAGGCATGATCCATGGAGCGGTGCTCTGATCTCAGGGGCTTCAGCTGGGTACACCTGTGTGCTAGGCTGGATCCACAGAGCTCCCTGCACACCAGACAGTGTAAGAGGTTGTCTCACATGCTGCCAAAGGTCAGACTCATAAGAACAGTTGGGTCTCTCTTCCTTTTCCTGCTGCTGTTTGCCCACTTGGTTGTCGGAGCTTGTCGGCAACAAAGCAGAACTCGAGTCAGAGGGTGAGGATGAAAAAAAACTACAACAGAGAAAATATGGGATCGGGAGGACCTCCGCACACTGAAGGCTGAAGGCGCCCAGTTTATTTATTTAGTCTTTTCATACAAACAGTCTTAACAAGGAGTATCCTTTTGTCATGACCTTCATTTGCTCACACCTGCTTCCACTCACTGCCCACATCTTGGTCTCAATTACCCCTGTTATCGGTGAACACCTGCACAAATCTTGTTGTTGACGGAGGTTATTCTTGATATAGGTCAAACACGTCAAAAACACCCCATT